>JAADVR010000401.1:0-31172 GCA_023335855.1 Pythium scleroteichum | reverse complement strand
TGGTAATGCCGCGTGGAAGCAGTACCGCAGCGGTGTCATCTCGTCGTGCCAGACTTCTCAGGTCGACCACGCTGTCTTGGCTGTCGGTTACGACGCGACCACGTTCAAGATCCGCAACTCGTGGGGTGCGAACTGGGGCGAGTTGGGCTACATCCGCATGAAGCGCACCTCGGACAGCACGGGCGTGTGCAGCATGTACACCGACATGATCCACGCCAACTTCTAGTCGTTGATTGTTCTTGTTCTCTGTGTGTCGGTCCGATCCCTGTGGGAATATCAAAATGTAATGAGTTTCTTGATTGTTGATCCGATGGTGAACTTTTCGACAGCTCGAAGTTGCCGTTGTTGTTTCTCAAAATAGGTCGCATCCATTTGTTAAAATTCCAAAACACGTCATTGCCGCTTGGTCCTATTCCAACCGTCAGTCTGGTTCGCTCATGATGCTCATGCCGCCGCTGCTGCGCCGCTGCCCGCGCCTCCCTCACGACGCCGAGACGCTTCTGCGTTCGTCGAACGCCTCGCGAGCGTCTGCGCCGTCTTCTCGCCGTCTCGTACGTGGCGCGCGCGCACTCTGAGCCTCCGTATTGCCCGAGATATCGCCTGACGATGACTCTGAGCAGACCTCGGCCTCGTCGGCCGTGATGCAGTCCATGGAGGAGCTGATCGACCACGCCGCAGTACGTGGCTTAGTTTCCATTTAGATGGTCGCCACGAACTCAGATTTGCGTTGGTAGATGGGGAAGCGACGCGAGCAAGTGGCCAAGACATCGCCCGCCGAAGCGGTCTCCTCTCCGTTCGCCCACTCGAGCGACAGGCTCAGCGAGTACGCTGCGGTCCACCCGACGGCCGTCGTGGATCCGCGCGCGACGCTCGGTCGCAACGTCCGCGTCGGACCGTACAGCATCGTCGGCCCAGGTGCGATCTGGAACCTTATCTATCTCAGTGGGTGTCAGCTGATGGAAACTGGTCTTGCTCTCCTAGACGTCGTGCTCGAAGACGGTGTGGTGCTGCAGTCGCACGTCGTGGTCGAAGGCAGGACGCGCATCGGCAGCGAGACCTTCGTCCACCCGTTCGCGTCTCTCGGCGGCGAGCCGCAGGACAAGAAGCACAATCCGCTCGTCGTGAGCGACTCGTTCCGGCTCGAGATTGGCCGCAACTGCATGATCCGCGAGCACGTGACGATCCACGGAAGCACCTCGTACTCAACGCACTCGCCGACGTCGTTGGGGGACAACTGCTGGGTGCTCTGCGGCGCCCACGTGGGGCACGACGCGAAGATCGGCAGCCATGTCGTGCTCTCCAACAACGCTTGCGTTGCTGGCCACGTCGAAATCGGCAACTTCGCGATAATTGGCGGCCAAGTCGGACTCAAGCAGTTTGTCAAAGTTGGCAGCCTCGCGATGGTCGGTGGCGGCAGCGCCGTGGACGGCGACGTGCTGCCTTACGGCCTCGTGAGCGGGAATCGAGCAAAGCTGCTCGGGCTGAACCTCATTGGGCTGCGGAGGGCGAAGATCTCGCGCCATCAGATCAAGCTCATGCTGCGGGTGGTTAGATATCTATTCGGTTCGTCGCTCACGAAGATCCCAGCCGTCTGTCCCAAGACCGGGTTTGCACCAGCTCTCGAGTAGGTGCACGCTCGTTTGTGGTTTGAATGATTAACTAAACTACTTCTTCGGCAGTCTCCCCCACCACGACTCGGTGATTCTGCGAGCTTTCGAGGCGAAACGATATCTCGCCGAACTGGAAATTTCAACGTCGAGTAACCCGTTCGTGCACGAGATTGTACGTTGTCGGGGTCAAAGACACGATTCACAGACCAATGGCTGACTTTGGATTTTGTTTCCACCTAGGTGGATTTCGTATTGCTGTCTCCTGATCGCCCCAGATCGTCCTTGTGCAATGCCCTTCTGCACTAACGGAACTGCCGTAACCGGCAGTCACGACTCCAGAATACATATCCACATAGAGTCACACTCCAACGAGCGGTACGACTGTTCGTCGCGTGGTTCATTCCTGTTGTGTTAGGTAGATGGCGGGAAAGAGCGACAGACGATCGCGGCGGTCCAGCCGCGAAGGCAAAGCGAACGAAGTGCCACAGTCCAAGAAGAGTGTGGAGCCGGAAGCACAGCGGCTGATCAACCCGGTATCAACATCGACTGCTGGAGAAGCAAATGCCGAAGCTGACGCCGTGTCGTCGTCTCCGTTGCTTGTTCGCCCTGACGGAACGCACGACCGTGGCAAAGACGAGGAGAGGCCCAAGCACAAAAAGAGAAAGAAGTCTAGACCGTTGCCCAGCACCGAATCCTCTCGTCCGTCTGGAGATCGCCCACAACATCGGGAGACCGATGCAGCCACGCCAACACTGAATGCAGAGCATGAGCAGACACGAGGCATGACAGAAGAGAGACGAACTCACGAACGGCGCAGCGCTCACTCCACCATGGTCATATCGTCCATATGGAACGCTCTGAGCAGTTGTGTATGCTGGGGTGGAACGTTGCGGGCGCTGACGGCTGCGACCGGGTTGCCACAGCTCTCTACTGAGGCCCAATCCATCCTACGAACTCTTGACCCGACAACGAAGAAGAGCCACGTTGAGGTAATGGTTAGATACACCGACAACATGCCGTTCGCAAGTAGCACCACGAGCAGCTACGGGCATCCAATCGTTTTACTCCACCTCCTAGACATTTGCACCGGTCTTCCTATCGAAGCATCATTCAGTACGAAGCCCGCCGTGTTCAGCGCCACCAAGCTGAATGCGTTTGAGTGGAATATGTCTCACCGATGGCCAAGTTTGCCATTGACCGACTTCCTCTCCCCACGTGTACTCGTCCTGTTCGAAGTTGTTGTGGCGAGGCGAAGAAAACCTCAACGGTTGGTGTCTTTACAGCACCTTGGTACGAACCCCAACGGCGCCAAAACCACCGGAGCTACCAACGAATCTCCCAGCCGGGTCAAGCTCAAACCCCTTGCGTGGAGTTTCTTCCGACCGGTGAGCGATCACGGTAATATCCGTCTTCAATCAATCGCGCTAACTGACAAAGGTAGTTCTCAGCCGTCATTGCGACTTCAGTTGTTTGCTTGGCAACCTCTCAGCTGGGTAGATACACATCACGCTCGATCGAAACTTCAGTGGGACCCGAAGTCGAGCGGCGGAGTCCCGACGGTGTTCGTACAGTACCACAAGCGGGCGAGGATGCGGTTACCCTGCAGCTTGCACGTCGACATCTATCCGATTGCGTCCGCTCAGACACCACGGAGGCAAGTCACTGACGATTCTGGGCGAGTTTTCGAAGAGGAGTATCCGAACAGCAGCCAAACATCCCCAGCAGATCTCGTCGTGAACGAAAGCCACAAGAACGCCCTGCCAACAGAAATTGCTGCCAGTGCGGCCATGGACGCAATGCTCAAGTGCAAGCGAGTCTTTGGTGAGCCGTGTTTAATACCGCAGCGAGTGCTCCATCGATTACCGACAGGAAAGAAAGGTTGTTCGTGTTTGGCCTTCAGCCTTGACGGGCTCTTCCTCGCTGCCGCAGTTCACAATCTCACAGCAACGGCAGAAACATGGCTTATCCAGATATACCAAGTGAACACGGGGACCCTTTGGCAGAGTTGCAGCGGTCATCAAAGCATGGTATACTCGCTTGAGTGGGGGTTTCTTGGCATGAACGGGGCAAAGACAGTGGTTTCAGCCTCGTCGGACGGCTCAGCGATGGTCTGGCCGCTGCGCTTAGGTCCGCCGAACGAAGGAACTGTGTCCGCCTTAACTTTTCCGAGCCAGGTTTTCCAGCACATACCGTCACCTGCGTTCGTGTACTGTGCGCTGTTCCATCCGATACAAACACAAGTCGTGGTGACGGGAGCCTCTGATGGTACCGTACGACTGTGGGAAGTGCGCCTGGACCCCGACACAACTAACAAGTCTGCGCGGTCTTACGTGTCCTCTCCGCTGCATCTATGGAAGATCGGTGGTGGCGAGAAGAGTGTCGCAATTCACAGCATTCGCATAGAGAGCAAGCGTGAAGGCAGGCTCTTCTGTGGCGATGCAACCGGCGCTATCACCGTGTGGTCGCCAGCTTCTACTACGAACGGAGAGTGGAAGTTCGACCTTACGAAGACAGTGCGAACCGGCCAACGTTGCATCGCAAGTCTGGCGCTGCACCCTCGTAAACAGCACTTACTCGTGTTGACCCACCCGCACGCCCTACTTCAGTACGAAACCCGCAGTTTCTTGCCGCTACACAAGAGCTACTCTGGCATCGAGTGTGACCAGCTCTTGACAAAGGTTGCGTTTTCTCCAGATGGCCAGTTCGTTGTAAGTGGATCCGAGGACGGTGTACCCCACCTGTTTGCTGCTGTCAAGGGGCAACGACTAGAAGACTCTTCCAAAGGCGTGTGGGGCCATCGCTTCTTTCACGGATATCCTCTCATGGAAGTCGCATGGAATCCGTCGTCACATGTCGTTGCTATGGGCGCATACGGCAAGAATCACCCGATCGTTGTACTGTGTGCACATCGAGAGGACAGGTTGCCTGAGGACGTTGTGGGTTTGGGGCCTCAAAGCCAAGCGCTGAACAAAGCGGCGTCCGGAAAGATCCAGTCGCACGACAAACAGCCAAATATGGCGTACTCGCCAGGATTTCCCAGGGGCACTGGAGTGAACGCTAAAACCCCGGAGCCCCTAGCGGCCGATCCGCTGGCGAGCGATCGGGCTCAACGGACACTCGCGCGGCGAAAGCAACGGGCTCGAGCAACACTCGCTCGAGAGCTTGAAGCCGCGTCTTCCTCTCCAGCGGTGAATTAGTTGGCGTTTCGTTTCATGTGGCTTAGAGCATTGGCTTGATACTAAAGTCGATGAAACGTTGGCTAAGTTTCGCGACTCTTCACGTTTGTTGTGTCCAAACATGACTGGTCTCCTCGAGCTGCATGCAAGATTGGTTGCCAAGACCGCTCGCTCGCCCGCCCTCTCGGATGTAACTCCTCCAAGCACAGAGAGAATCAAGCCATATTATTCAAGGGGCACAGTTTTCACCCCTCGAGTCAACTTCAAAAGGACGGCCACTACATCGCCAAAAGCTATCCTCAACATTGCCAGCTTCGCTTTAAAAGACGCATGGCGACGACGGCGCCATCCCTCGATGGAGCAGTGCTCGCGACAGAACTACCGAGGCTGAGTAAAGAGTCGGTTGTTCCATACCCGCCACCCGGCCCGGCAGTCGAGGCCAAGACAATCCCCGCAGGTCCAGTCATCTTCTTAGACACCAAACATGGGTGGCTTTGGGGTGCATACGGGCTCATGACGACGTTTTCGGTGGGTATAACTGTGCTTTCGGCAAGTCTGCTATGGGCAGCATCAACTACCAAACTTGACGAGAATTCTTCACTCGTCACGAGACGTGAATACCTTGTCGTAGCTCGATATGCGCTTTGCCTTTTCGTCGAACGGGTGGCATCAGCTCTGGCTGCCACAATGTTTGTACCAGCATTATTTTGCGCCGAAAAGATTGACATGGATTCGAGGCACGAAACTCATTGCGAGTTTGCGCGAAGCAGGTTGGTCCACTGCTTACGCCTGGTTTGAGAGCGGCTTCAAGAAGGCATTGCTGCACTTTATTGGATTGCCTTTCGCGTCGATGAGCGTCAGCCAAGAGACCCACGTGAGGTCGAATATTTGCGATGCTGACTTGACTTCGTTCCCGTCGGTTGAAGACGCGGCGAAAACTCGCATCAGTGTACCAGCTTCACCAGGGCAAACACAGCTAACACCATCCTCTGGCGGGCGCTATTCCCTCAAGCATTCAAGTTGGGATCATGCAACATTGACGAAGGCGAACCGACGTATACAAGCGTTGCGTACGAGTTCCTGTCGACTGGATGACAAACCAGCATGCTTCCCGAAGGAATTGATCCAGACTGGGCGTACAAAGTACCTCAAGATGGTGACAGCTATCTGAGCGAGTTGCTCGACACTGATCAACTCCCGTTCTTCTTGGAGCTGTTCACACGCGTAGTGATCCTTTACGTCAACGCGGTCATTGAAGAAGATGGGGACGACAAGATCAGTGACCAGTTGCAACACTTCAACTCCGATTTGATCAATTATTACCACGCTACTAGTGTCCAAGAATCCCAAGACAGTCCAGCGAAGCAGTTACGTGACTTCGTTCGAGGTTGCTTCTCTGTGCACAGCGAGTGGTCGACAGTCTTGCACGCGAGCATCCCCAAATCGATGTCGGATTTGCTCACTTCACACTTGACCAGAACAGTGCGTTCCTCTCTGTGACGCTGGACATTCCACTGCAGAAAGAAATTTGGCATCGCAAGCTCGGGGTTGATGGCTCGAAGCTCGTCGATCTCGGCGTGGCTTACTCCGGGACGGGCGACGTGGAGTATGAAATTGACGTCTCGAACGAGCGCGGCGCCGCGACGTGCACAGTCCAGAACCGCTGAAACGCACCTCGGCCCGCGGTCACCGCCTACAGAGTCTGTCCGCGCGATAGTGGCAACTGCGGAAACCGTGTCGCCACGAACCAGATGTGGCTGTTTGGGTCGGCCACCGGATCGAAGGCCAGTCGCTTGAGCCTCTCGAGAAGCCTGCATCGTCGACACTTCGGAAGGCGGTCGCACGCAACATTCGAGCGTATCATCGAGTCTCTCTCGGGCTCTTCTCGTTCAACACAACGGTTCTGGACACGGCGTTTGGAGCGTCCTGTACGGCGGCGTCGTGCGTTGGTCTCAGCTTCAAGCTCAACGCGACGGACAAGCCAGCGTACGTTCTCTTAGGGGCGCGCTACACACCGATGGATTCGTTCGAATCTGGGTTCGTCTTGGATGGAGCTGGACCCCATGGACGGCCTCTTGTCGCTCACTACGCCAACGATGCCAGTGCGACGAATGAGACCCTGCGGCCAGAAAACTTCGACGTGTACAACTGGCCCGAAGAGCTCGCCGGAGCCTCTTGCTCAGCTGGCGTCGAGCGCCGCGCCAACGACTTCCGCCTGAACCGCCTCTTCATGGAGCACCCGCTGCAGCCCACGTACGCCGCGGGGCTCTTCTTCCTGTTCCAGAACGCGCACCTGGTGGCCTCGGTCGACGGGGCTGACGGTCCGTACCTCGCCTTCCAGGGCAACGACGTGGCGTTCGTGGTTGGCATCTCCGCGTTGCTCGCACTGAGCATGGCTCTGCTCGTACCGTGGCTGGTCATGGTCTTGATAACGTGCCTCGAGGCCCGCTTCGAGCGGGAGGAGCGAGACGAGGCCATCGCGTACGAGTCCTGGGCTTTCTTCCAGGACCCATCGAACCTCGTCCGGACTCTGGAGGACGACGACGCATATCCGAAGCGCTTTTACCGCGTCGTCGTGACGGATGGCGACCAGCGAGCGACCGAGCTCACGACCGACAAGCTGCTCATGATCAAGTTCGGGCCTGTGGAGCAGGCGCTGGCCAGCTCTCCGGACGGGCGGTCGATCATCGTGAGCCGATCGTCAGGTAGCGCTCGTCTTTGAGTTCACTGGATTCCGGACTGGTCGTCTGTATGATCGACGTAACAGGTGGCATCGTTGCCGTGGACCCCCGGACTCTGGTGCTTATGGTGATCCACGACAGTTCAACTGCCGGACTCTGGATACTGGATTTTGGAGTCGTTCATGTGGACCATCCGATTGACTTCAACAGTGAAGTCAAGCTGCGCTCGTGCGTGCGATCGAAGCGACAGCGTCGCCTCGTGAGAAAGCGTCGCGTCGACTGGACCGGTAAACACGTTGAACCAGCGGGCCGACCGGAATAAGTCGCGCGAGGACATCTGGACGACACGCCACTTGCGATACCGCGGAATCCTAAATGCGATCATGTCCGGAGATTCCTTTGGAAGGCGGAATCCAGCAGCGTAGCAATTCGGCTGGTGTTGGCTGGCTGTTCCAACCATGCACGCTGATATCTTCATCCAGTCAAAACAAGGTATATGCATCTTTCAACATTCCACAATCCACTGTTAAAAACGTGCCCAGTTTTGGTACACAATTGTTGATTTCGATGGAGCCAGCTGTCCGGCTGGAAGACAGCTCGCCTTACAATTGTACGACGGGCGCCATGCGGACCAGCGGAAGGCCGCATTTCGACTGGGACCTGACCGCCAGATGGCTCTCTGGATGTTATGCAGGTACTCGCTTCCCCTACCGCAACGGTAGGCCGCTGCGGATTGGGCCCCACGCAATCACAATCACCTGGCGCAGTCCGATGTACTCAACAATGTTCCAGACGAGGCTCTTCTCCCGTCCAGGGACGCCGGCTCTTTTCCTGTTCCGGAGAATTTCGTCCAGAGCAGGTTGACCACATTCCGGAAACGCCCGCGACGCACTCTCATCCCCCAGAACTTACCGTAGTCCTCGCCCACCATGCGTAGCTTCTCGATCCTTTCGGCGTGCGGCCTCGTGCTCGCGGCGATGCCCGCGACGGACGCGCTCTCCAAGTATGCCAAGCTCATCCCGAACGGCAACGGCGTCGCGGGCGTCACGGCCGTGGGCCACGTCGACCCGGACAACGGCGGCGCGCTCAACGCCTTCGGCAAGGCCTTCTCCGGCGCCGACAACTCCTGGACCGAGGCGCTTTGCAAAGCCGACTCGGACGGCGACGGACAGACCAACGGCGAGGAGCTCGGCGACCCGTGCTGCGTCTGGAAGGCCGGTGGCACGCCGGCCGTGCCCAGTGGCGCCAAGGACCCGGGCAGCGCCTCGTCCAAGCTTGACGACGCCACGCTCACCAAGAGCCGCGCGCTCTGCAAAGCCGCCGACGCGCCAGCCGCCAGCACGGCAGCTCCGACGCCTGCCGGCCCCGGCACCGTCAAGCCGGCGGACACGAACGCAACGCCTGCGCTCACTCCGGGCGCGACCACGGCGGCTCCGGCGGCTGCCGGCACCACTCCGGCTGTGACTCCCGCGGCGGGCTCGGCTGCCGCCACCACGACTGGCAGCGGCTCGAGCTCGGACTACATGTGGATCGCCGAGGACGACCTGAAGAAGAGCTCGACGACCTCGTCGACGTCCAACTCGACCAAGTCTTCGGGCGGCACCAGCAGCAGCAGCAGCTCCAACTCGACCAATAAGACCTCGGCTGCCGTCCCGGCCACGCCCGCGAGCGGCGCGCTGCTGCAGTACGCGGCTGCCGTGGTGCTTGGCGCGCTCGCGCTCGCGCTGTAACTTCCTTCCGAAGAGCTGTTCGCCATCAAGCCACAAGTGTTGTTGGTCGTCGTGTCGAGTGGTCCCCCTTAGAGATCTCCGTCCCGTGTTGTCCAGGAGACCCGAGCCTTTTTATAGTATGCCGAGAGTGGTAACCATTCAATCGCACTCAGAGCCGTTTTGACTAGACAACTCGCCGCTTCTGCTGTAATAGACACCCGCCGGAAAGCTTCTTTACTCTCTCTCTTGTTAACTGTACGCTGAGCTCCATGTGACATGTGCGACTTGGAGACCCGAGGAACGTTCTCGGTGCGAACGCCTGCGATGGCGTGCGCACCGCCGCGAACGAAACTTGGAAATGCGTTCAGCACGCGACTAGGAGACCCCACGAGGCCGTCGCATCTGGTCTGGAGGCGAGTGGGAGCAGGAAACGCCACGCGACATGGGATCTGCTCGCTCAATGGTCTCACGTTGAGCTCCTCGCGATACGTCACTCGCGGACTCGCCTCGTTCCAGCCAGCGCACGCACTGCCATGGTCTTCTTCCAGCATATCGCCGCGCTCGCTGTGATGCTGCAGTTGGTCATGGTCGCCGTCCACGCCAGACGCGAGTTCGTGGGGCTCGTCCCGAATGGCAACAACGTTGGAGCTGTTCACGCCCTGGGCCACATCGCGTGGGATGGCGGTGGCCCGCTTAATCGCTTCGGCGTGGCCTTTGCCGCCGCCGGATACAAGTGGACCAAGGCGCTGTGTGAGGGCGACGCCGATGGCGACGGACAGACCAATGGCCAGGAACTCGGGGATCCATGCTGCACGTGGGTTTACGGCACCGGGAGGCCACCGCTCATCACGGACGTGCTGTCCCATCCAGGCGACTACGGCTCCGTGCTCAACGATACGGACTTGGAACGTGGCGTGCAAATCTGTGGCGACGCGATGTCGTCGAGTGGCTCGTCACTCGGAGACGGGAGTGCGAACGACTCGAGCGGCCACGTCAAGAACGACGAGAACACGAGTGTGGTCCACGTCCCAGTACCTGCGCTTCCACAGCCCATTTCTGCCGGGTCAAGCGTGGTGGCACCATTGGCTGGCACGGTAGCGTTGTGCGCAGTAATCGTCGCAGTAGCAGTCTAGAAGTAGGAGAAGCAACTATTTATACTGAGTCACGGGAGGAACAGATCGACTCACCATCGATTTCCAGCGCAATATACACAACGTACTGTTTCCAACTTGCTTTCTCGCTTCCATCGCGATGCCCCCAACATCTCAAATGGCTCCACACGCCAAGCACACGTCGCAGGTCCAGCTTGAGCTCGAGGCATTACTTCGCTTCTTCCACAAGACCGGAGGTACGAAAGGAACCTGGAAGAATGCTATGGGTTGGGATGCGCTGGAAGCGGCCGTTCAGCAAACCGCCGACTTGCTGGTGCTGCGGGGTCCGCTTGCGAAGCAGCTTCCTCTCTTCGGCACGCAGTGGGAACGCAATCACGTAGTGGCGATCGACCTCTCGGCCAATGGCTTGGACGGGAAACTCCCAAGAGAACTTGGGCACTTGCGGTCGCTGAAGCAGCTCAAGGTCCGAAGCAACCCAAAGCTTCGAGGTCCAGTGCCGACTGGACTCTACCGCATGCCTCGGCTATTGTATTGCTACCTTGATGGCACACGACTTGAGAATGTTCTACCTCACCACGACGCCCACTCCTTCCAGATCATGCAACTCCACGCCGACGGTCAGAGACACATGACTGGCTGCGCTGCAACTGTAACCTTCTCCACAGGCTCAAGAGACACGAACGTGACGCGATGGATCGCTGATATGACCGAGGCCGAGCTGTTCATGGTGCACACGACACTGCAGGCTCGCCATAAACCCATCGAGATCTTGAAACCCGAAACGCCGCAACGCACGGCGTCAAATGCGACCGGACCAGAGCGCGTAGCTGCAGCCATCAAACTCCAACGGATCTACCGCGCGCGCATCGAGCGCACGAAATTCCGTGCGTTGTTGCGATCATTGTTCGAAAAGCACTTCGATTCATTAACAGGCTTCGAGTACTTTGTCGACACGCGAACGGGTGAATCAATGTGGCAGCGACCCGACTTTGTGGCCAAGACCCCTCGTACAGAGGATGGCACAAGCGCCAATCAGGAAGTGTGGGAGGCATTCGATGACGGCCACGGCAACACGGTCTTGTTGCCCACAGGGTGTTTTACTTGAATAGGCTGATTCACTCACCGACTTGCTATTTTCTTGTAGTACTACTGGAACCGCGTGACCGGGGAGTCGACGTGGGAACCGCCGGTCTTCCTCTCGCGCATCTACCAAGAACTTCGCGATCGCTACGGCGCAGAAAAGACGGACGACGAGCGCTTCGAGCTCTTCTTTCGCGACATCGACAAGGATGGCACAGACTCTATCGACCGCGACGAGTTTGCGCGCCTGTGCGGGGAGCTGGGCATGGCCATGTCGCCCAAGCAGATTGACCACGTCTTCGACGAGCTTGACACGAGTGATGACGGCGAACTCAGCCGAGAGGAAATCATAGCTTGGCTCACAAGGAACTTTTGAAAATTTCTTTCTCGATGTTACTCGGCTCTGTCGTCACACAAAATCTTGACGAGCTTTTCCGAATCGGCGATTGTGCGCGTCATGGAAATGATCTGGTTCCCACTGACCAGATAAGTGTCGGTAAACGAACATGTTACCGTCTTTTCGGGGTCTGGCGTTGGCGCCAGCTGGAGTTGCAGATGCATTCTGCCCGGTGCATTGGGCGTTGCGGGCTTGCGAACGACAGGCGTGGCCGGGGCCGCCGCCTCGATCGCCTGTACCGTCACATCGAACTCGACCACTACCGAGTAGCCACTTGCGTACACTCGCTTTTCTTGCACAGACACAACATGGAGACAACTATTAAAGAGCGAGCAGTACTTACTCACGCCATGGGGGCCTTGAAAAGTCCCCCAGAACGGAATATCTTCAGGAACTTCAGATTTCAGCGAAAAACTGGACGAGATCACGGGACTTAGAACGTGCACGTCAGGCAATGCAAGGTAGACCATCTGCGACCCCTCTCGCTGTGTTGCGACGCACTTAACGAGCATGATGTTTGCCTCCTCGTCAACCTCAGTGAAACTCTGGTGACGAAGTATCCTCGCTTCGGACACTGCATTCTGTAACGTCTCGAACCACAACGTTCGCGTCTGCTCGGATCGCGTGACGAACGTCAGTGTCTGATCCTCTTCCCGGATGCGGTCGAAAACGTCAATCTGAAAACCAAAAGCGCCGACGTTCGGGTTCTTCACCGTGCGGCCGAACGCAATCCACTTGCGAGCTGTGCATACGACAAACTTCTTTGGTCGTGGTGTAGCCCACTGGCGCTTGTGCTGATTCCAGAGCTGTTTGAGCTTGGACGTCGAAATAGAGGTTGGCTTTTTGGACGAGTTGGAACCCGACGCAGAAGAGGAGTTCGACGTCGCTCCGTTGGCAACACTAGCGCTACCAGCACTCGTGGAGGACGGTGTGCTAGCAAACGCGGACGTAGACGACGACATCTTGGATGCGTCCTGGACAACTAGCATGCACGTGGTTTTATCAAACTTGATCTGCACTTTGACCCACTTGGCGAGCTTCTGATATGCAAATCCAACAATCATACGCTCGTCTTCGGTGGCTTCGAAAGAAGTTGAAGTGTCCTTGCGCAAGATGTCAATGATCGACTCAGGAAACTGGCTCTGCGCTCGACTCTTCAGCATATCAGTTGCAAGCACGGCATCACTGCCATCGGCAAGATTCTGGGAGGACCCAAACCCTTCCTTCTCCATCGGTAGCCGTCGAAAAGGCTGCAACTCGTCCGTGAGAAAATCACACGACGATGATGAGGCTCGACTTGTCGGAAAGACGTCATCAATACCATCGACACTTCGCCTGTTGATCGATGCGTTGCCGCCGCCGTTGCCAGCAGCACCTACGTTGAAGGCGAGGTCGTCGAGGGCATCGATCTGTTGATAATGACGTGCCACAAGTGACGAAGCAAACGTGGACCAACCTGGCGTCCCTGTGCAATACTGACGGATCAACTCTTGCTGCAGTGAAGGGGAGCTGCAAATTTTGTCGATCTTAACGCCGAGAATGGAAAGATGTGGATCGTACGGATGGGTCTTAGGGCTTTGATGGAGCTTCTTCATGATAAACTCTTGGAGCGAGTGCGGTGGCCGAAACACGCTGCGTAAGAAAGGGTTGTTGACACGTCCGGTAGTGTTTCGATCGACAAGGCTGAGGTAGAGTTTGAGCAGGCGACAGTGCAGCACGTTGGCTCTGGGGAACTTGTCAAAGACATCCAAGAGGGACGTCGAAAGATCAAGGCGAACGAGTCGGTTATCAATCGTGTCGATCCCCATCCTGATCACTGTATCGAGAAATTCCACAATTGAAATAATGAGCACTATCGAGGTCAACGGTCGATGGTTCACGACGAGTCGACCGGGCGTTGGCGAAAAGCTTATTGAGGACGAACTTGTAGACGCCATACTATCTTTCGTCGACGCGACATCTTCATCATCCATCTGCAAAGGTGATTGCAAATGTTTACCACCCATCGAGTCCTCGCGGTTAATTGGGCTTTCGTGGTCGTCGCTTTCCTCCTCGTCCTCCTCGTCGATCCCACCAGATCCGTCGTCCGAATCCGAGTCGCTGAAGCAATCACGTGACGCAAACTCAGAAATGGTAGTCATGTGCTGGTGGAAGTTGATGGCCGCACAGTAGGTGTCCACTAATCGGTAGACACACGGAAGAAACAGCTCGAGTTGTGGCCGGTCATTCATTGAACACTCGATCGCGCATCTAATAAGGTCGATGACAGGCGTGGGTGGGATCCCGCTGAGCTGACTCTGGTAAGCATCTAGAAATCGGACCTCAGCGAGTGCGATATCCGCGAGTTTCATGAGCGTCTCTCGTTCATCCATCAAGGCCGTCATGACAGCACTTTTGATGTCTCCGTGGAGTGATTGGTCACTTGGAGGTACTTTTGGTGGGAAAAGCTCTCGCTCGAAGGGTTCCACACTCTCAAACGACGCGAGTTGTACCTTGGAGTGGATGTAGTAGCGAAACGTGTTGGGGAACTGTTGCATCAATATCTTTGTGAGAATGTCGGCGCAGCCGCTGATCGTGTCGTGGAAGAAACGCGGTTTCTTCACGTTGAATATCTGCACGGTCATGCCGTTCGGTCCACCAAAGCGAGCAGCTCCTATCGGTACCACTGAGACAATCTGGTGTACGATACTCTGCACAATACCGTCTAGATCCATTTGCCTCCGCTGCGCGATGTGGAGAACCCCGTGCAAGAGGGTTGCAATGTCATTAGAGTAAACGAATGGAGCCAATGCAGGGAAGAGCGTCGTTGTAGAGGCCACACCGTCGACGAGCGGTCCTGGGCATTCGATACTGGCGAGAAGTTTGTGGACGGAGGGAAATACGATGAGATGCTTCGTGATCTTACACATGTTGGCAGCAAGAATGTTGTCGACGGCGTCATCGTCGGTCAACGCAGCGCTTGAGCTGCCCTCTGTGATAGATTGCATGGCCGAAGTCTCCTTGAAGCTTCCACTGCGACCCGTGACTACGGTAGTGCTGTCTTTTTTCTCCCACAGGAATTTATACAGTTGAGTGAAGATGGACTTCCACTCGGCTTCTGTGAGATCTTCGAGTCGTAGCAAGTATCCGCGCACTTCGGGCGAGTCAATGGCGTCCAATCCACCACTGTGGATACCGTTGGCGACGTCGTGGAGACTGAAGCTGTGCGTGAACGTCATCCCTCGCTTCTGCGCCTTGGCCTTGTAGGTCGAACCAAACGACAATATCTGCCGGGTGTGAGTTGGCGAGACGACGCTCGAGGCGTCCGCACTGAACCGCCGCCGTTGCTGGTTCGGACTAGTCGGCGGCGAGAACATGAGCGGCGACTTAGCACCGCCAGGTGACTTGTCGTTGTGGCCGCCTTTTTCATTACTGCGTGGTGACGGCGTCGCGGGAGGCTTGGGTACACCGTGCCAGGCCATGGCTTTGAGGTAAAACTTGAGGATGATCTCGGTGGCGACGACGCTGCGTCTGTACCTGTCTGGGCTGTGCCCGGCCGCGCCCAGCACGTTGCTCGGGCGCTCGGCCAGCGACGTGGCGTAGGAGAAGACCGTCGCGATGTTTTCCTGTCGCAGCAGCGTGACCTGAACGGGCGAGAAGCTGCGCTCGCGTCGCTGGACCTGCGAGAGCAAGGTCTCGAGGTCGTAGCACGCGCAGAAGACGTTCTGCAGCACCTGCGCCTGGCGCAAAGCCTCCGAGTTGTGCAGCGCTGTGGACGTCGAGATGGCGTCGCGGTAGCCTGAGATCTTGCGGCGCAAGCCGGTCGCCCCGAGCTCGGCTGCGGTGGCCGCGACTGGATCGCTGGCGGTCGACGAGGTTGCGTGCGCCGCAGCCGGCGCCGCCATTGGCGGCAGAGCTACTTCGTCCTCCGAGTCGGACTCGGTGTCCACGAGACACGTGCATTTGCGCGCGGGCGCGAGCGGCGCCATGGTTGGATCGCACGAGATCTCGTCTCGTACGGAGCCTCCGGAGACGCGCGAAACGGCGTTCGAGAGCGCGAGCGCTGCGCACTCAGGTAGAGAAGACGATGAGAAAGCGACGGGGCCGCGTGGAGAGGAATCACCGCGCGACGGAGCCCGCGTTGGAGCGCTCGCAGCGAGCCGTCGTCTTGGTGTTGTGGTGTTGCCGTTTCCGTGCAAATTGGGACAATAAAATGATGTGCACCACACTAACATCCTCTCTAAACAGATCTTTCGGCATGAGTTATCGGTGACGAAAGGGACCACCTGGGATAGCCACGATCAAGACAGTACCCCTTCGAATAAGAGACCTGATTTTCAGTAATGTAGCCAAGACCGACGGCGGAGCGCCAGTGCGCTCGCTCGTGCAGCGACGGCCGCACAGCGGCGTGCTCGCAGAGGTCGACTGAGTGTTGTGAGGGTCCACTGTCACGGGTCATCACCGACGGAGCCTCGCTGGATTTCTGCGTCCAGCTTGCTACACTGAGCGCGTTAGCCGAAAGGTCTCTCGTTGTTTTGCGATTTGCATCTTTCTACGAACGCGGCGTTCGCCGGAGGCAGCCGCTGCGGACGAAGCTGCTCTTCGTGTTGATCCCGCGTAGCGTCTGCTGCGTGTTGGTGTCTTGGTGACGTCGAGTCATGTGGGTTCGGATGTAGAGGCCGAACGGGTCTTTTTGGTGATGCTGCGTCAAGATCCGGTTCGCCTGGAAACCCTCGCACGGTCGGCATGCGTCGCGCTTTTGTGGATCGCCGTGAGGAGAGTTGCTCTTGTTCGGTCTGCTCATGAATGGCAGGTGTCTTCCCACCCACCACGCGGGAGCCGAGAGATCGCCCTGCAGCACTTCAAGAACGGACAGCAAAGGCTTGGCGACGGGGCATATGGAGAGTCTCAGGAGTCGACGAACAGCATCCGTATCTGTGAGCTACATCCAAGCGCTATGTGGACATTCGGCTCGTGACTCGCTGAAGCACCCAACCAGAAGGACGCAGGCAATTCCTGTCGATACGGACTAAGCGTCTCGATCCCCTGAACCAACCGAGCTTTTGCTGAGCGCCCTCCGCTCGCTGCTGCAAGCTCTTCCAGACCAGCTCACGTCTCTCGTAGTGAAGGCGGTGCGAGCTAGACCATCTCACTTTACCTTTTCCGGCAGACAACTCAAACCCCCCCACACACGATGGTCAGTGTCGCGGTCTCGCTGATCCTCTCATGCTTGGGGATGGCCAGCGCCTTTGCTCGGCCGATGCACGCCGGCATCGACTACGAGCGGTACTTGCAGGACAAGGACAGCGTCGCCAGCGAGTTGGACGATTGGCTCGCCAAGTTTGGAGAGATCGGCACCGCCAACGGGTGGATCCCTCCGAGCGAGTCTCGCAGTGCCGAGGAAGTCGCCGAGGACCGCCGCCAACGGTTCTTTATGACCAAGCAGCTGCTGCCGAAGCTCTCGAAGGAGCAGCCCGACGCGAAGTTCTCTACCGACACGCCGTTCACACTGATGACCGAGGACGAGTTTGCCAAGTACGTCAAGAACTCGTACATCGGGAAAGGAAACAGCGATTCGACGCTAGGATCCGTCCGAGCGGCGGACACGGGAGACGAGAGTGAACCGAGCACGACCGAGTCAACAGCGAACCTTGACTTCCAGTCGCTGGATAGATCCAATGCAACCCGCCAGCTTCAGCAGCTTCAGCAGAGCAAAGACTGGTCGACCAGCTCGTGCAACGCGCCTGTGCAGGACCAAGGCGCATGCGGCTCCTGCTGGGCGTTCGCGACGGTCGGCGCCGTTGAGACGGCGCAATGTCTCGCGCGTGGAGGCGCCAGTGGTAACGGCGGTAGCCAGTCGAGCGTCACCAAGTACTCGGAGCAGCAGCTCGCAAGCTGCGACCGATCCAACTTCGGCTGCAATGGCGGCGCGCCCGTTTACGCGTTCCGGTACATCCAGCAGAACGGTCTTTGCACCAGCTCACAGGTTCCGTACTCGTCCGGGTCTGGACGTATGAGCCAGTGCGGAACGTCGTGCCAGAAGATGCAGATCCCCATCAAGCAGATCGTGACCATCAACGCCAACGAGGCGAACCTCGTCAACGTGATCAACCGCCAGCCAGTGGTCTTGGCCGTGAGCTCCGGTAACGCCGTCTGGAAGCAATACCGTGGAGGAGTCGTGTCGTCCTGCCCGCCGACGCAGGTGGACCACGCCGTGATCGCCATCGGTTACGACGGGAGCTCCATCAAGATAAAGAACTCGTGGGGCTCACGCTGGGGAGAGAACGGGTACATTCGGTTGCAGCGCGGCTCGGGCGGCCGTGGCACGTGCTCCATGTTGACCGACATGTCGTACCCGCAGATGTAGAGGGTCCTCTTTCGTGTGAGCCCGTGCGTCGTTAGATGTTGTCGATAGAGTGCGTAGTTTGTTGTGTGGTGGCAAAATCGCTTTGTGAGTCTCGGTCGGCAAGCGTGCCAGCGAGCTTGCTCTTGGATTGGGATCTTTGGGGCTCATGCCTTGAAGGTATCTCTTCGTCGCTGGATTTCCGGGGTGTCTTCCACGTGAGGCATTTGTCCTATCCACATAACACGGTTGCGTTGAAGTGTTTGGCTGTTCTTCGTGTGCGAAAACATGCGGTCACCTTGTCGAAGGCAGCTTTACCCGCCGCATGGATTATCAGCTTTCTCGTAAAGGAGGACCAGAGGTCCCAGCACGGGATTCCTCACCTGCGTGATCTGGACTTCTATCCAACGGCTACCTGGGTGATACTGCGTCTCGCCTCTGCAGATCACCACGACGTCTGCTAGAAAGTGACTGTCAGAGCAGCATCCAAGAAGACATACGTCTCCTCTTTGTCCGGCCGGTGTAGCCATGACACCCTTCAGACGAACACGGCTCTTCAAGCTCAAGGCGGATTTTGTTGATACAGGCAAAGCCACAGAATGTTCGCCAGCCAAGTCGACGTTGCGAATACAAAAATCGACTGAAACTGGCGCTTTCTCGATTCAGACAAGTACTTGTCACCGCTGTGCCTCCCGGACTCGATGACCAACAGACTGCCGCAGCCGATTTGGACATGATCCGTTCTGGGTCGCGAGCCAGGATCTCACTTTCGAATTTGCTTCCATCTCTCACAAACAATGAGGCCAATCTCCATCGCCCTCGGCGTTCTCCTCTCATTCGTCACTTGCTCGTGCTTAAACGCCAAGCCAATGCACGAGGCCATCGACTATGATCGTTATCTAGAAGAAGCGGACGACATCGAGAAGGAGCTGGACAAATGGTTCGCCAAGTTTGGTGAAGAAGGACACGCGAACGGCTGGATCCCGTCCAATGGCTCCCGCAGTACCGACGACATCATTGAGGACCGCAAGCAACGATTTTTCTTGACCAAGCAGTTGCTACTAACACTGGAGAAGGAACACTCCGAAGCCCAGTTCACCACTGACTCACCCTTCACGCTCTTGACGGAGGCAGAGTTCGCAGCGTATGCGCGCAACGCTTACATTGGTTCGGACGATGCATCCCTGCGAGGATCAGTCCACGCGGCCGACGACATCTTCGATGATACGACGGAAGACTCTACCGGGACGCGCCTTCTGCAGCAAAGCCGTGACTGGTCAACGAGCGCTTGTAACGCTCCTGTGCAGAACCAGGGGAGCTGTGGGTCGTGCTGGGCATTCGCCACCGTCGGGGCCGTCGAGACGGCGCAGTGTCTTGCCCGCGGCGGCAGCGTCGTCAAGTACTCGGAGCAGCAAGTAACAAGTTGCGGCCGATCCAACTAAGGTTGCGGCGGTGGTGTGCCGGTATATGCGTTCCGGTACATTCAGCAGAACGGACTCTGTCGAAGTGCCAATTACCCGTACGCATCAGGGTCTGGCCGGGCAAGCCAGTGCAGCAATGCGTGCCAGCGGTATTCTGTCCCCATCCGCCAAATCATGCGCGTGAGCGCGAACGAAGCGAGTTTGATCAACGCACTCAACCGCCAGCCTGTGGTTCTGGCCGTGGCTGCGGGCAACGCCGTGTGGAAGCAGTACCGAGGGGGTATCGTGTCGTCCTGCCCGACGTCGCAGCTGGACCACGCCGTCATCACCGTCGGATATGACGGCGCGACCGTCAAGGCCAAGAACTCGTGGGGAGCTCGGTGGGGCGAGAATGGGTACATCCGCCTGCGCCGGGGCGTCGGCGGCCGCGGTGCCTGCAACATGCTCGCCGACATGTCGTTCCCTCAAATGTGATGGCGGTCTCGTCTCATAAGATATGGCTACATTGTTAAAAGTAATGTGTAGTACACAAATTAAGGTTAAAATTTTTGTGGTTCACCTGGTTTTCGTGCTAGTGCAGTCCATGGGAGGAGATGCGCATTCATTGAATTTCAGAGGAGATCCAGGTGCGTTGGCCGGCATGGTTCTCGCTGCGCGCCGAGCTCTCCGCTTGCTGTCGACACCGCGCGTGGCTGCGTCCGGAGTCCTGTGTCTGATGCCTTCTCCTGCGACCAACAGTTTCGCCATGGCCTTCGGCACGAGCAGCAGCGGGCGCGCGACGCATCTCGTGCGCTTCATCGACACTCGCGGCGCCACGCGGTGCGGCCAGCGCGTCGCCGAGGACAGCAACACCGTGCGACTCGTCGAGAACGACGACCCGCTCGGCAGCCTCAAGTTCACGGGCGAGCAGGCCACGATCAAGAAGCTGCTCGCGCCGGTGTTGCCGTCGCAGATCCTCTGCATTGGCCTCAACTACCGCAAGCACGCCAAAGAGACCAACATGCCGGAGCCCAAGACGCCGGTACTCTTCACGAAAGGCCTGAACGCACTCCAGAACCCGAATGACCCGGTCGTGATCCCGCGCATCGCGTCGGACCCGCCAGAGCTTGACTACGAGTGCGAGCTCGCGGTCGTGCTCAAGGAGACGTGCAAGAACGTGTCGGTGCAGGATGCGCTCAAGTACGTCGGCGGGTATACGTGCGCGAACGACATCTCTGCGCGCCGCTGGCAAGGCGCGCGTGGCGGTGGCCAGTGGTGCCGCTCCAAGACGTTCGACACGTTCTGTCCCATCGGTCCGGTGCTCGTCACGCCCGAGGTCATCCCGGACCCCCAGAAACTCGAGATCTCGACCCACTTGAACGGCAAATGCATGCAGAAGTCGTCGACGGGCGACATGATCTTCCCAGTCGCTGAGCTTATCAGCCAGCTCTCGCAGGACACGACGCTTCCTCGTGGCACGCTCATCATCACCGGCACTCCAGAAGTAAGCCACTCCCTGCGATATCCAACTTGCTTTTCCTCTCATTTCTGATTCCTTCTTGCTATTTCAGGGAGTCGGCTTCACCCGCAGCCCACCGGTGTGGCTGGCGCCGGGCGACGTGATGGAGATCACGATCAAGGGCATCGGCAAGCTCGTGAACCCGGTCGTGGCCGCCTCGGCGCTCTAAGACAACAGAATGTGACGCGTCGAATCTCAGCTGTGACGTCCGTGACCCAAACCTCGCGCGGTCCATGTGCCCAAACTAAGCATGCCACGTCTCTGGCACGTTGTTTTGACCACTTCGTTTTGGCCGTTTCACATGTCTTGTCAAACACTTTTTCGACACGGCGGTCCGGATTCATGGCCGACGAGCGATCCGATTGGCTGGAGGATGGCGTCACGTCCAGCAATCGTCCAGAGTGAATGTCCCACGGCAGTCGATTCGGCCGTCGCCACGCACGTGGGGTCGTCGTGGGTGAGTGGCCCCTGTCGATGGCATCCCTCCGCTCGCGTTTGACGCCACCTGCTCATTTCCGCTGCACCGCCCAAGCCCCCACATTTGTCGCCTCGCGTGTCCGGACGCCTCAACCAGTCGCCACGGTTAAATTGGGTTCTGGTTGTGTAGCCACGCAGCGCCTGGTCATATCATTGGGAGGGTCCCACTCCGTGTCTCCAGCACCGCTCAAGAGACACGAAGAGAGTCGCCCACCATTGGCGCTTAGTGGACGGGTTTGACACAAGAGACAAGCGACTGCAGAATAGAAGCGCGACTGCTGGACGGAGGCGACCACTGCAATAATCATGCCGCCTGTCGCCGCCGCCGAGAGCGCTTGGGCACTTGCCAAAAAGCGCATTATCGCCATCATGTCCACGGCCGCGTTCACCCGACGATTCATCGGCGCCTCGGCGCTCACCATGTACGCGTTCTCGAGCTACCCGCTGGCCGCACCGACGAGCGACTTCTCGCTCAGCCTCGCGCAAGGCTCCGACTCGGTGCCGCTCGACCGGAACGACGCGTTTGCGGTCAACGTGCGAAGGGTTGCAGCTCGGATCGGAGTGAAGAACCCCGAGAACCTGTCGATCCGCATCGGTGAGGAGACGTCGGGGGCCTCTCTCGGATCCAATTTGACCATCGGGCTACGTGGCGCGTGCGTCGTGTTGCCGCTCGACGTGTACGACGCCTTCTACGCGACTTCGGAGCAGCGCCGCCAGTTCGCAGGCCAGATTCCGAGCAAGGAGGAGGTCGACTTCGTGCTCGCCCACGAGAGTGCCCACATTGCGCGCAACCACTCGATCATCTCGGGCTCGTTCCTGCCGCTCTCGGTCGTTGCGAGTTGCTTCCTCATCAAGAAAATTCCCAACAAACTGGTCGCGTCAGTCGTTGGGTGCTTGGGCATGGTCGGCGGCAACATGCTGCTGTCGTGGCGTTTGGAGCACGAGGCCGACCACGTCGCGGCCGAAAGCGGCTACGCGATCGGCGGCATCCACTGCTTCCAGCGCAAGCTCTCGCACAACTGCGAGCTGCGGTCGCTGATGAAGACGCGCATGATCACGAAGGAGGGCAACTACCTTGGCGACACGTCGCACCCGTTCCTGACGTCACGAATCCAGCACCTCAAGCTCATCGCGCAGGGCTCGGCCGCGTCAGCGCACTTGGACGGCAAGCACCACGATCACTCGAGCTGCCTCTACTGCATGAAGATGTGAGCAGCTCAGGACAGAACTGTATGATAGACGTATGATAGAGGCTCGACACAGGGATCGACTCATGGAAAAGCACTGCGGAACTGTAACATACCAATAAACCGCGTCAACTGGATAGCACAATGTTGAAGAACAAAGTCAATCAAAGGCAAGTCGATAAAATGCACTGGAAGAAACCTAGAATAGGTTGTTTGTAGTACAGTAGAACATCCGTTCAAAGCAGTTGAGCGCGGGAAGGATGCCATCACTCCGTGCGTTTTCATTGGCTGAAAATATGTATTCGCGCCATCTGCAGAGCGGTTCTCCCCGCGCTTTTAGGTTCCGTTGGCGGATCGCCAATCCGTTGGAATGGCATTGTTCCAACAGAATCGATCGCGGCACCAACAATCATGCGCACGAGGGCCCAGGTGAACGCGTGGAAGGAGATCACAGCGCAGCACCGGCGCGAGATGGCCGCATTCACCGCGTCCATCGCGGCCTCTCGCCGCGCACACGAGTCCGCTTCGCATGCGGCAGTCGCTGAGGAATCGTACGCGCCGTCGGCGGCTTCCAACGGCCCCACAGAGCCCACGGACGACGCGTTCGTCACGCCGGAGAAGAAGACGCGCAAGCGCAAGCTCAGCGTGAGCCCCGAGCCTGCGGGTGGTGCTCAGGACGGCGCCGACATCTCACCGGCCATGCGGGATGCCAAGCGCCGTGTCCCTTCCTCTCCCGCCAAGACCAAGGGCGCCACGATCCGCCGAACGCTCGATTACACTGTCGCTGGGACCAAGACCGACAAAATGCCAGAAGAAGAAGAAGAAGAAGAAGAGGCACCACCAGCAGTGGTGGATACGCCGCAGATCATTCTCGAACGTGTGGCTGCAGGGGCGGTTGCCACAGCGGTCGTCGGTCGCGCCGAAGAGAGGCAGCAGATCCAGGAGATCTTCGACTCGGCGTCGGCGACGCGCTCGCTGTTCGTGATCGGCCCGCCAGGCACGGGCAAGTCGTCGTGCGTGGCCCACGTCGCGTCGCAGCACCAGTCGCACATCGTCGTGCGTGTGAACTGCAGCACGTTCACGTCGCCATCCGACCTCTTCGCTGCGGTTGGTCGCCAGCTTCAGACTCACACCAAGACCGAGCTGCCGAACTTGGACGAGCCGCATCGTCTGGACGAGTTCCTCCAGGCGGCGCTGCACACGCCGCTCGCGTCGGAGCGTGACTGCGTGTTCGTGCTGGACGAGGTCGACCACTTGGTGCGCCTGCCTAGTGGCATGAAGCTCAAGGCGCAAAGCCTGCTGCGGTTCCTCGTGCGGTGGGCACATCTCCCCAACTCCAAGATGAGCTTCATTGGGATCCTCAACGGCATCGACATGCACGCGCAGATCGCCGAGTTTCTCGCCCACGATCCCAACCCGACGAGTGTCATGCTCTTCCCGTCGTACTCGCTCGACGAGCTTCTTGAGATCCTCGTTACCTATATCCAGTCGACATCCCTGAAAGGAATGGAGAGGAAAGAACTGAACGAGGTTGTCGAGCCTCGGGCTTTGGAACTAATCGCTCGCAAGATCGCAGCCCGAGATGGAGACGCCCGTCGAGCCATCGGCTTGCTCCAGCAGTGTGCTCGTGCGTGTCTCTCTCAGCCTGACGGTTGTCGCCTCACTCTTCGTGATGTTGTCAAGTGTACTAGCTCAGCCATTTCATCGACGCCCTCAGTCGTGAAGCAGATCCAACAGCTCCCGCGACAGCCCAAGCTGCTACTCTACGCAGTCACGCGCCTCGCCGAGTGCGACAAGACGACTGCGTCGCTTCAAGACGTGTGCGAAGAACTCTCCTCGCTCCAGGCAACGCATGCGCAGCTCGCCTGGATCCCTCGCTTTCGCCTGGAGGAACTACAGCAGCACCTCGGATCGCTCGAGTGCTACGCACTCGTTAAGCAGGCTCCTGTCAAGTCGAAAAGCGCGTGGAAGGCCCGGCTTTCGTCGACCGTCGGTATGGACACCCTCACGAAAGCTTTCCAGAACGATGACTTGCTCAAAGAACTACCCATCCGATAGACTCTAAAATGCTCTAGAATTTATTTACATACGTCTTGTTTCATGTAGGCCCTTAGTTGGCGGTCGAGTTAGCGGTCTCCTGGCGCATTTGGTTCTCTAGTGCGGCCTGGGCTTTCTGCACCATGAGCGCGAGCAGGGAGCGATTCAGCGTCTTCTTCGTCGACGGCGGAAGACGTTTCTCCACGGCCTCGGACATCGCACGCGGCAGCTCTTTCGAGACAAACTTGAGCATCTCGACGCGGTACATGTGCGAGGTCTCGGACGGCGCACTGCCTCGCGGTCGGCCATGCGTCGCGGCCTCGGCCTCGTTCACTTGCACCATGCGCTGCTGAATATCACTTGCGACAGTTTCCGCAACCGCTTCAATCTCCGGGTTCTGCAGAGCCTTATCTGATGATGCACTGGACGATGGCTGAGCTCGGATGAAAGCGAGCGTCCTGGACAGAATGCTCTGTAGCAAATCCATGCGGATCTGCGAGACAAGTAGGCTCAAATGTCGGACGGCAGCTTCAGGATTCTCTACGGGATTCACGGGGGCTGACAGAGCGGTACCGGTGGGGGCAGCAGAGGTCGCAGAGGGGGATCGCTTCTGTTGCTGGGATCTCGTTCGCTTGAGTCCCGGCACGGCTGGCACCGACGAAGACGGCGGTACATTCGGGACGGGCATCGGCGCAACGCCAGACGGAGTCTGTGGCGGGTGGCCATGGGCGGCGTGGAAAGCGTGGCGCGAGTACGCCTCCCAGTCCACGGTCGGGTCTCCCGACGGCGTCAGAGGGAATGGGTACCCTGGCGGCACGCCCGACCCGACGAAGGTCTGGATGGGCCGTAGCGCATACCCGCTCGAGCCTGTCGAGGGCGAGGCGGCTCCGCGCTTGTCGTTCTTGTTCGCAACCGCGCCGAGCATGGACGGATGCGGCGGTGGTAGGCCAGGCGCGAAGGCGTACGGCGGCGGAGCGTAATGCGGCGACGGGAACGCGACGGGCGTCGCGCCTGGCGGCGGCGCCGCGCGCGTCATCATGATCTGCATGACGCTGAACATGTGTTTGTTGAGCGTCTGGATCTGCTCGCGCAGCGTGCAGACCTCGGTGCGCAGCTCCTCGATCTCGGCGCGATCGATCACCGAACGTCCGGTGCCGTCGCCACTCCCACCACCTGCGGCGCTGGGCAGCGAGCGGCGCTTGATCTCGCGCAGCAGGTCCTTCCGGCCGCGCAGGAACTTTTCGTGGCGGAACTCCCACCAGTCCTTGGGGTCCACGCCGCCCGTGATCTCCGGATCCACGACGCGCACTTTCCGGAAGCCGTAGAAGTTGAGCTGCCGCACGAACGAGCTAAAGTTCTTGTGCTTGAAGTAGACCGGGATGACGTGCTCGGCGAACGCCACGGGGTTCTTGACGATAAAGCTGTCGCCGCCCGCGGACCAGCATGCCACGCGCGGCGCGCACTTGTCCAGCATCTCGAACGTCTTCTCCAGGAAGAGCGGCGGTGTTGCCCCGTCGGCCAGTCGTGGGCGCTTGGACGCCTCGCTGTCCGGTGTGTCCAGGCCGTCGTCTGCCGGGGACGTCGGCGCCGATAGTCCAGACGCCGGTGAGATGGATGATGGCCCGGAGACCAGTGTGCCGGACGAGAGTGTTCCGGACGAAGACGAGGGCGCCTGAATCCGGAGCCGGTCCGAAGCCTCGTCCGGGGCCTGGCTCGCCGTCGGCGACGAGAGGCTCTTGAGCGCCTGGAGCGCTTCAGCGGTCGGCGACATCGAGCGCGCCTTGCGCGTCGGCGAGTCGGCGGCCATCGCGTCACCCCGTCCGTCTGCTCGTAAGAGTCGAACCCGAAATCTGCGCGAGGGTTGACGGCCCTAGGGGAGCTTCCCGTGCGGCACGGCGCTGGTGAACTCGGCCGCAGCTGCCCGCCGGCAAGAGAGAAGCGGAGTAGAAAGCGCAGCCACCTCTGGATTGGACGCCGGACGCGGGACGCTGGACAGCGCGCGCGGAGACAGGACGGGTTGCGCTCGTTGGCTGCGCCAGATCGGCGGGTCTCTTGCACCGAAAGAATGTTCAAAATGCCTTGATTGGTCTCCTATTGGCCATAACCAGAATTTTCGGATTGCGTGAAGTGGCTAGGGTTGATGGTGTGGATTCATTTCTGTGGACCGAAATGTAAAAATGGGTCCGGGCCACAGAGTGCTGACCCAAACCCATCCATACCCATCTGATACTCACCCATTACCATACAACAAAGGCAATATATGTGGTACCACAGGTAAATGGCTGAGATGGATACAGTACAATAAGTGGAGGAGTCCCAATCTCCCTAGATGGCGACTCTGCTCCACGCAGCAACCGGACTCTCTTCGCGAAACAGCTCTCCCTCCACTCGAATATTTTTGAAAGAAATTGCTAAGAAGTACTTGTATTCCGTATTCTCGAGAGCGAAACTATTATCTAAGTCACTGGCTCTTCTGAGGAGTAATTTGCATCGACACCGTGCGAGACGAACTCTCCCCTTACATTCCACGAACAGGGATTCCAGTAGAACTCCTCGTTCCAGTTCTGTCCTGCCCGCAGTCCCACGTCCATCACTAGTCCGTTGCAATCGTAGACTTGGACTCGAGGGTTGAGCCGTCGAAGATGACATCGCGAGGCTGCGCTGATTGCCACTCGAAAGTGATACGAATGATCTGGTGGGGAGCATCGTCAGAAAGAGTTGCGTAAGGCGAAACAAGAAAACATCCACGGTACCAGGACAGCAAGTGAGCGTGAACACCTCAATTTCACAGCTCGCCTGGGTGGTTGATCCATGATATACGACGTCGTCCCTTTTCCTCTCCACCCCGTGCTTCCAGAACGAATGCGTGGCACCCTGTGATTCAGTTTCTCGTCATTTCGGAACGGTTTCGTAACATGTATAACTCTACTCACTTGTGGCTCCTCGACGTCAACAACTGCATCCAACTTGTCCTTCGTGACGGCCACATATCCAAGAATGATTCGGTACGTACCTATACCCACAGATTTGAATATGGGGCACAGTACAACCAAACACGAGCTGCTCGCATTGTTACTCGAGTTCCAGGAGACTTCGACTTCCCTTGAATACGGGAAGAATCCCTCTGAGTAGACGCGTAAAGTGTAGTTTCCTGGTCGTGTCAGGACTTGGCTCGAGCAGTTGATCGGAAGCGATTGAATAACCAATCCAAGCTCTTCGATGATACTGCTCCGGCGCTTTGTTGTTGCAACTGACCCGGTGCTCTGGTTATCGCCTGAGAGCTGGGCAATCGCAGTTGATGGCATCGGACAAACAATAGCACTGCACAGGTGGAGGATGAAAGAAACTTTGCCAAACATGATGGGGACGAATATCGTTCGCGGAGGATGGTATCGACCACCATCCACGATAACGTTCTTCAAACCCGAGTAGAGAATCGAAGTTTGTTCTGTCGGTACACGCACGGAATACATCCCCTTCTTCACATCCCACGAAACACCTCCATCCGCTCGCGTCAGCACCGTCACTTGCTCTGCCGTGCACTTGTCTGTAATCTGCACAGGAACGCCTTCTATCAACTTCGGCAAGTGTTGGTTGTAAAAATCGACAAGTTGAATGGTGTACGACCATTTGAACGGTTCCACCGGAACCACAATCTCTTGAGGAGCTGACGTAGATAGCGAACTCCCATACAGCCCTGACGCATTCACAGTTGGAAATACGACAACCAGAGACGTCCACTCAAAAAAGTCGTTGTGAAAGACGTGCATAGAGTACGAACCGGGAGTCAAGCTGCAAGTCACGATACCCTCCGCATTCGTCAAGAATGATCTCTTCGGTCTCTTTGGTGTTTGGGAAGGAGCCTCGATAGAACGAGACGATGTCGAGCGGTCGGTGTTTACCTCGTTTTGAGCTGCCAACGATTGGTGTTCCTTCAAATGCGTTTGCCAGACCTCTTCGACATGAGCATGATGATCATCTTCTACCTGGGCTTTGTCTGTGAGGCCCAGATCGCGGCGAAACGCCTCCAGTTCCATCTCCACTAGCTCATTGACGAGCTCCTTCTCGCTGTTTGATAAATTGAGCTTTGGGCGAAATAGCTGTTGAAGTCTCGTCGGACCGTTTTGGGAGTAAATCCGCGAGCGTTCGCTCTCGCTAATGGTGTCGAGTATCCTCTCTTTCGCCTTTTCATAGCGACGACGCATAGCTCGGCGAAGTAGCGCGCGCGACTTCACTATAGGCACGAGCTTTGAGTCACGGAGACTCACCATTGCATATCGCATGCCAACATCAATGACCTCGTCCGCGAACCTGCGCGCGGCGAGTCTCACCTGCTCAGAATACTTCTTCTTCTGTAGTCTTTTGCGAATAGAGACGAGCCGAGATCCCATCGTTAGCGTTGGCACGATCTTACTTGCAAGACTTGTCATTGCCTTATGGTTGTCGAGGCTCTTTTCAATGAAGACGTAAGCATTTGCCACGGGTGTGTTCGAGTCATCCGTGGTAACGCGAACTGTAACAGCTCGTTTTACTTTCTTGTCGCTGGGAACGAAAGGATTCTGCTGGAGACTCTCTTTCACACCATTTTCTGCGAGAATACGTAGGATGCTTCGACAAACACTCTGAACTGTTGGCAATGAACGGCTGTTATCCTCATGTCGATAAACGATGAGTTCTGTGATCACTCCTTGAATGCGAAGTGAAATTTCGAGCTTTGGTTGTCCCCTTACAAGTGGAATAGAGTCCTCACCCAGATTGAGCTTTTCTGTGGCACCTGGGGCTGTCCTGGGATTGATCACGAACTTTCCATTGCGACCAAAGCGAATGTTCTTGGAGAATTTTCGAACAAAATCCGCAAGCTCTGGCGAGTCTGGGCCGTCTTCGTAGGAAACGACAACCTCGTATACTTGAACAATGTGGCGATCGACCAGAATTACGTTCATTTCCTCAAGCCCTGCGTGAATTGATGTTGCCTGAGCACTTCCACCAAGGGCCTGGAATCGCCAAAGGATCGACTTCTTGCTTCTATATAGTGCAGCAAGAGATAGCCACCTGCAGTCTACTGTTGGTTGAACCTCAAAGTGAGTAAGCTGCTGAAGGGTCTCTGCATTGTCGAGCTGAACAGCAACACGGTGCACTAGTCCTGAAGTAACGTTGTGTACTTCTTCAAGCTGGATCACTTTCATACTTCCATCGGGTGAGGCTTGACTCTCAGTTGAGTTTCGTTTTAGAATAAACAGAATGCAGTATACATGGCACGCCACTTCCGATAACTGCAAATCCAATCGGTCCACGAATCCGCCGTGAAGGTATCGAGAGTGACTATAGGTCGCATTTCCGTGGGGGGAAACTGGACATCCATCCTGGATGAAATCAATCAAATGGAGATCGTAGTTCAGTAGCAACGCCATAAATCGCCAAAGTGACCGAGTTGCTGACCGCTCTGACGGGGTGATTGAGCTTAACGTAATCTGGTGGATCAACGGGAGCCGATACAAACCACTTGGCGATGGTGAGAGCAAGGACATTGTTGGAATGTCATCCATTCTATGCTGATTTCGATGGTAATCTGACTGCATCTTCAGTGAGCACTTGTGGTACCGCAGCTTCACATGAATGGACAAACCTGCTTTTTCTTGAATAGCTGAACCAGTTCTTGCAGTTCTTCACCTGCGAAATAGAAACCAACCCGCTGGAAAACTGTTGCTAAGCGCTTCTCCGTTATAACTGTTCTTCGATTGATGACTGATTCCATGAAGGCGCGCTCACGGTTATCTTTTCCTTGGCTTGCAAGCGATAAAAAGTGTCGAAACGCTTGCTGAACCATTGATTCACCTGGCGATCTGTCAAGGTATCACGGAACTCAACATTATTTATGGACGTGTGGTGGAAGGGTGGGAGTACCGACCTTCGTGCCTCATGAGAAACAATCTCGCAAATCTTCATAGTGATTTCGTTAACACTTGGGAAAGACGATGTTGCAAGCATGGAGTGGAGAGGAATGGAGACTGCTTTACATCCGTGTGATCGCGAGAGGTCGAGATATACCTCGAACAAGCCTGGACTTTGCTCCAGCATCCCTCTGTTCACGTCAACGACAAGCAATGGGCTGAGGCATTCTACGCGGCGAATAAAATCACTGCACTTCTTATCATACTCATGTTGAGATCGACAACCATGAGCAGCTCCAAAAACTGGCTCGAACTCCTTTGATATGTTCATTCGAACCCGAACTTCGCCAGCTTGAACAGCAGAGAGCAGAGTGTTCTCGAACGATTTCTGATTTCGACTGAAGAGATCGTTGTGTGCGCCGTGGTGGAAGTTACCAAGAAGCCGATTATTGGAGAAAGCGCTTGGTTCTTCAAAAGGAGGGTACACGTGTCTCCAAAACACGTTCCGACATATCATAATATCGTATGCCTTGGTACGTGTCTCCAAAACACGTTCCGACATATCATAATATCG
>JAADVR010000400.1:0-31251 GCA_023335855.1 Pythium scleroteichum | reverse complement strand
TGTCGCCGACCTCAATAAGAGATCGAACATAATCATTATTCTCCCTCACGCCGTTTTGAAAACTTGTTGCGGCAGAATGCCACTCACAGAACCGGCTTTCTGTGTCGCAAAGCTTGTGAATCCGACATCCACCGATTTGTAAGACCCTGGATAAGCTAAATAATTGGGGGTTGACTCCAGGGCGAACAACCTCGTCGGATCTTATTGAGGGTTATGTATAGTATTTAATAATTAAATAAGGGTTGGACATGTAGATAAGCCCCCTAATCTGGCAGAATTGCTATTCTTTTAGCCAAACTGGATGAATCTCACAATACCTATAGAGCCTATAGAGATCTGATGCAAACACGATTGTTGGTCGAGCTGTTTTATTCACTTGGGTTGTTCCATTTCTCTGGACTCTAGGAATCAACTGTTTAAAACACTGTTGATTGGAAGCTTCAACATGAACAAATGCATCATTCCCAAGCTCATTCGCACTGTGAAACTTCGTGGACATTGCGCAATGACCTCGATCAGCCTCGTATCCATCCGAACGAATCACGACGTCAGTCGCGCCGTCGAGCTTGGGGCGACATGGGCGACCGACGCCAACACCTCAGAAAATCGTTTCTTTCGGCTCGCTACGCTATCAGACGACCACGTTATCGGCTTCGTCGATGCCTCCAAGGCGATTGGTGACGAGTCAACTATGATCCTCCACTCAATTCAGATCGACAATGCGATGGACCAAGCAGAAATGTTAATCGCTGTATTTGAGCTGATCGTGCAGGAGGTGTCGGAGACTTTCCCACGTGTAGACCGACTCGTAGCCGTTGTTCAATCTTCATTGGTTGGCCTTTATCTATCCTGTGGCTTCAGAGTGGCAAGATTGGCGTCGTCGAAGTCAGGAGAAGGGAACTCCTTCGAAGTCGTTCATGATATGAATAGCAGTCGTCGTATCCCGATCGTTAAACTCGATGCCTTCACGTCCGAGATCTTCAGCGGGAACCCTGCGGCTGTGGTCGTGATGACACAGCCGCAATACGCAAGGCATGGTGTCGCGAAGTGGATGCAAAACATCGCCAAAGAGACAAACTTGAGCCAGACAGCATTCATTTCTCGACGTCTTGACCTGAACGATCTGAAGATCAACGAATGCCACTTCGACTTGAGGTGGTTCTCCCCAAGTAAGTCAAACGCTCGTGGTGCACTATTTGTTCATGGTTCGCACTGTTCACCCGCTGCAATACGTTAGCCACTGAGGTTCCGCTGTGCGGACATGCGGCGCTTTCTTCAGCTTTCGTGCTCTACAATGACAACCTCGTGCCTACCGACTCCGTGATCCACTTTCATACCTTGTAAGTTTGCTATCGCGTTCAATGGCCTAGAAGCACTAACAATCAAGATTGTTCAGGAGTGGAGAGTTGATCTGCAACCTAGAAGAAAAGGATGGACGCAAGTGGATTACCATGGGTTTTCCATTGCGAGAGGTTATCGCAGCATCTCCGAGCATACCGCTTCAGCTGATCGCAGCAAGCTTGAACCTCACCACCGACGACTTCCTTGCGGTCAGAGAGACTACCACAGCCTATATCTTGGTTCATGTTCCGACTGAGAGGTTCGCTGACGTGGCTCCAGACTTCAACCTCCTCATGGAGGTAGAGGCGTAGTAAGTACTCACTCCTACTTCAGCAGTAGTGTAGCTCTACTGACAGCTCTCGTTCACGTCAGCGGCATCGTGGTCACGGCAGCGAAAGGTCCAAACTCGGACGGTGTCGATATTCAAAGCCGATTCTTTGCGCCACATGCTGGTGTTCCAGAAGACCCGGTGACGGGCAGCGCTCACTGCGCACTGGCCGGCTACTGGGCTTCTGTCTTGAACAAAACCACGCTCTATGCTCACCAGGCATGCCCTTCTCGTGGCGGGTACCTGCGACTGGATCTGCCTCAGGACCGTAAAGACCGAGTGGCGATCAAGGGCGAAGCTGTCGTGACCTTATGTGGAACTCTCGCGTCGCGCCCCTGGTCATAGCTCACTGCGAGATCACCCTTACGTTTGGTCTCCATTGCATTACTGTACATTTTGGTCTTGGGGGTTGGTGATTGACATCTTTCAAAGCATTCTATTGGCTAAAACCAGACAAACCTCTCTAATACTATGTTTTGGGGCGAGGAGAAACAAGTCAATCGAGTTGATGGCGTCATAGCCTCTAGAAAAACATACTCACCAAAAACTGTTGTCAAGTCAGCCATTCCAACATGGACATCGTCGCGAAGCAAGCGTTGAGGCAGGCTCTTCGCGACGGCGACGTGCCCACGGCGAGATCGCTTTTCTCACAGCCGTCCGTCCGCGCGCACGTCGACGACATCTAGCGGCTGATCGCCAGCGGCGATGTCTCGCTTTATCTGCATCAGAACAACCGCATTCGCGAGGAATTGCGGCAGGCGGACGCGTGGTTCTTCCGCTTCCGCTCGACCAAGATCGTCTTTGACTACGTGGATGAGCTGCCGTTCGAGCTGCTGACGTGGCTATTCGCGAAGGAGAACGCCGTTCGTTCCCCATGTTCCGTCGCGTTCGTCTTCATGAGCGTTCTCTTCCAAGCCGTGATGGTCTCTGAACCTCATACGTTAGAATTGCTGCTGACGTCGTGGACGTTCTGCGAGTTTTTCAGCGAGCGCGAACAGCGAGTGCTGCTGAGAGGGGCGCACATGTTATTTTCCGGTTCGACGTCTGTTGAAGTGGTCAGTCTCTTTGTCGCCCACGGATGGGACATCGACAACGCTGCGCTCCCAGTCGCGGGTATGAAACAGGCTAGCAGTTCGTTGTTAGTCGACTGCATGGTCGACCACGGGCTGACTGCTGTCGGCCACCCTCTCGCTCTGGCTCTCGCCATTGACAGTCGTTCGTGCGAGCAGTACATTTGCAGATTGATTAAAGCTGGTGTGGATACTCGCGACGGCAACAGTGACGCACTCACACTTGCAGTGAAGCGACAACGTCTTTCGATCATTCAAGGCATTCTGGCCGAGCGAGTCGATGTAGACGGTAGAGATGACCGAGGAAGAACGCCACTGATGGTAGTTCTGTCCCGTGCTGCTCAGTCAGGCGAGACCACTTTCGACGAAGCTGGAGTAACCATGGAGACTGTGAAACTTCTCGTCGCCAATGGTGCTGAAGCCAATGTGCTCGATGACGAAGGTACTTCGGCTATGGACCTCGCTATGTGCCTTTATTCCGTGAAGCTGATCGAGATTTTGCTGATGAACGGGGCGGATCCCAACTTTCCCAACGCTGAAGGAGAGACAGCTCTCTACAGAGTGCACTCCTCAGGTCCAGAAGTCGCGGAGTTGCTACTGCGACATGGGGCCGACCCTCATATCAGAGACAAACGCGGTCGAATTCCCACGTGGGGTTTTGCAGTCAACTGACTCCTTCGCAACAATTTCAACTTGTCTAGTAGTGCAATGTGTAAAGAAGTCACGTGAACTACCGTAAGCCAATGAGCCACTCGTTCGCCACGAATTATGTGATTGAGAAATACCTGCGTTCGAACGAATCCAAGACCGTCACGAGAGAACTGTCGTGTTAATCTCTCACCTGCTTGAATACAGTACTACTCAAGTTGGATGGCTCAATGGCCATCAGCCGTTGCAGTGTTACAACTGGATGTCAAGTGAGCCGAACTGAGACTACGAATCGATCAAGTTACAACAGCTGAGTTATCGACAAACTTGGGTTGAGATAGCTTGCGGCAAACTCGGTGGTTTGCTTGAACGTCGTGTATCGCCAAGAGACACTCGCGAATTTGGTTTGACCAACAACCTGCTCACTCGAGAACAGCCCATTATGGAGTGCGGCTCCTTTCTCCAGAACGTGTTGTCACCAATGCCCAAGTTGGTTGTACACAATGTTGGCCACATTGCCCTCGGCACCGTTGGTTGCCTCCCGGAAATACTCGTATCCGATATGGTGTTCGAGACCTCAAGGCCCCATCGTTTTGCACCGCTCACACCAACATCATGTCTGGATTCTACAGGCGTCCGAGACTCACGGCATCATCCGCACCACTGCGGATTAGAGCCTCTGCATTGTCTCACGTGAGGTTGTTGCATGCGATAGTTCTTCCAGTGAACACTAAGTGGATGTCGTGGACCGTCGCTTGTTGGAATTTATCGTGTCGACCGAGTTCTAGACGGTCGTGGTGGGCGATGATACACACGTTTGACGTCACACTTTATGAAGTAAGAGGTTTCGACGTTCGTGGCCACGTCCATTTCTCCCCAAGAGTCGTTTGAAATACGCTGACACCGCTCGCTGGTTTTATCTCGCAAGTTGGTCATCTGTGAATGGTGTGAAGCAGGCTCACGAGCATTCAATCATTGAATTTGAATAATGAGCATTTCTGTTATTGAATAATTCATTCGGGCTGGCCGGCGAATATTTTTGAATTATCTGTAGACCAGTTGGACCTCTCGATTCACACTCGCACAACGAAGCAGGAGAGAACACCATGGAACAGATCGCCTAACAGCACGGCTTCTCTCTCAAGAGACTCTTCGAGATCGGGTTCAAGGAAACGTCAATCAAGGGCATATGAGTCCGCGCAAAACAAAAGTATCCTTAAGCAGTTTTTGAGGTTATGAGAAAAAGACGATCAAAGTTTGGGTGGCGATTTGTGAGTTGAGTAGCAAACTTGTGGGAAACGGCGAAAAGCTGATGTCGTGAAAGGCGAAAATTGCCCAATGGTTCGTCAAAGAACCTTTTTTTGAACAATTTCCCAGCCGATTTAGGCCTCGTAAATAACGCAACTCGACGCAGCGTAATTTCTTGGTCCAGAAACCGATACAAAAAGAAAATCCAAAAATCCTTTTTTTCTCGAGGTGTCTCGGGCCTAACCTCGCTGCGGAGGCTGTAGGCGTCCTCTGGTAGGTCTGAAGGGCTGTACGGGTAGCAGAGATCGCCCTCTACACGCCAGTACCCGTAACTAAGAACCGAGGTTTAATTGATAACACAACGTTTGTTTGCCACGGTCTCATATTCACTTGCAGAATCTGCAAGGCCGATCGCGTCAAGGGAAACGGCTACACCAACCTTGGAAGTCACTTTATTCGGCACGAGGAGTGGGTTACTCACGCCAAGGCGCTTGCGGCCAAGATCACGGCCCCAATCATTGACGACCTTACCTCGGACTACGCGAAGTGGGTCGAGTGGGTGGTAGAAGACATGCTCCCATTCACAAGTTTGGCATTTGCATCGATGGGTGGACTAGCTCACGACGTCATTTTGTTGCGATTATTGCGGTCTTCGTCGACCTATCCTACACGAACCCACACTACGTGTGAATACAGTAACTCAAATATATTGAATAATTCATTCGACCGCGTCTGAGATATTTTTATTCTAAAAAATTGAATATTCGGGACCCCTGGTGTGAAGACTTCATAGTTCTTGAGTCCCAATATGAGCGTAGAGAACATTGTTTCAGCTTCGTACCACCAGAATCTCGAGGACTTCAACGGTCTGCATGCTTGAAAGCAGTGGGTTCCGCGTGAGCTACGTAAATATTGCGCTTCAGCTTTCCGCAAGACGAATTGCTCTCCAGCACGAGGTACGGACCGTACCTCGTGCTGGAGAGCAATTCGGCTTCCCAAGTTCTGAACAAGCTTGATCTCTGGGTTGCGTGTTGCGCGAAGGTGACGTGAACATCGTTGATGACCGAAACACTGTGCCAATAGGTGTGAGAATAATGGCATCGACTAGCGGCGCGGTTGGTGCCGCAAGCGGCGCACGCTACGCGCGCACGGGCGAGCGACCGCCGCTGATCTCAATTGTGCGTCCGCTACTCGTGCAGCTGCGTCTGCCGCGCGAAAACGCAGCCGCCAGGGACCCCGTCAAGGCCGAGATTCATCGAATTCCGATGTCACCTATCAATGAGGGGCGACGGAGCGGTTCGCTCAAGCGAGAGTGGAGCAGTCCGGCGCCAGAGAACGCCTGGGGCAGTCCAAGCGCCGCTGCTGTCAAGTCGGACGGAGAATCGAGTCGGAAGAAGCCGCGCAAGCCGAGTTATCTGGCCCGGAAGGTGCGTAGACACGTCTCGACCATCGAAACTGGCCCTGCTGGTCTGACATAAAGGCCATGGTGGTGACAGGAGGAGAAAGACATGCTGCTTGAGGAACTATACAAGCTGGAAGCACAGGCGGAGGCTCTGCGCGCGCGAATTGGAATGCCGAGTCTCGCTGCCGCCCAGCACGTAGAGGAGGAGGTCGACGACAATCGCAAGATGGAAGAAGCCCACCGCTCTCAGCTCTTGTCGCTCTGCAGCGTCCAGTCGATGCTCGCCAATTTCCTGGTATGATTGACGTTTAGAACTTTCCTATTCGCCGGTTTACTCATGCTGTTGTGGTTTCTCCAACAGCGCACCAAGTTTGCTGGGCCGCTAAAAGTTCCAGTGCATTTGGGTAAAGTCATGGCCAAACGGCGGGCGACGATCATGGCTCTGCGCGACAAGAAACTTGAGCTCGCGCACCGATATCTGGAGAGCCGAATGCACAGCGTGGATGAAAGGATGCCGTTCGACGAAAACCACTCGTGGACCTCAAGCGAAGGAGATCTTTGCTTCCATCGTACAGACGTTTCACACTACGAAGGCGTGCAGAGTCTCAAGCAAGTATGCGATGCTCTCCAGTTCTACATGACGAACATTGAAATCACAATCTCGGAAGTGCTCGGTCAGCTCACACTCCGCGAAGACATTGACTGTGTGGACCAGTTGATATCGAACCATCGAATAGTGACATCAACTGACCACGGGCTTGTCGTCGAGTCAAACTCGGTGAGCTTTTCGGTATACTATGACAGTTATGGCCCTCGCGGCGGAGAAGAGTTTGCGGTGTTCACAACCGACAACGTCGATGAAGACGAACTTTACCCGTACTGCCCGAGCGAACGTATTCAAAAGAACCTCACCGCTGCTGTTGCTCTCAGCACATTCCGAAGGCCCCGGTCAATGAAGAAATGTGGTGATTCCGACGACAGCAGTGAACTCATTGTAGTGATGCGTCGGTGTATGTATTTAACATTCAAGAAGCCACAGTTTCCGGTCTCAGCTGCAGCGATGGAAGATCTAAGAGGAACCGTCGCATCGTGGGTCCAGGTGATGACCAAAACCGTTCGCGAGTACCTGTATTCTCAACCACCAGTATCCACACTTGCACCGAGCGGTTTGAAATAATTCCAGTAATTTGCATCGCAGTTGATCTCCATCAGTTTCTTCAGCATGGTGTACACGCGTCGAAAGGTCGACTTGTGACACGAAGGAGAAGAAACGTACTGGAGGACCTTTGACTGAAAAACTGGTCCTGCAGAAGTGCACACTTAGCGACTTCGGCGGAAAGAAACTGGCGAAGAAGGCCACAACACGTCGATGGTACTAGTGTATTTAATTGTTAATAGTTGCGACGTCAAGACGTACCCACTCCGTACAGGCTCTCGCGCATGCTCTGGACCATGACGCCACCCCACGTAGTTACGTTTTTCTCGAGATCGGCCATGGCTGCACTGCTGATTTCGAAATCCGGCTTCCTGACCGCCAAGAAGGCAACTCGTCGCATTGCTACTGCTATCTCCTCTTTTCCCCTTCCGCGTCTTCGCAATGGGTGAAAACTGACGGCGCCCGTGATATCCTTTCGCACACGTTCCTTAGGGCAGTAAGGATACAGCTCGTCGTCGTCCACGCAATCAGCAGTGTATAACGCGAATTCCTCTCCACGATGGTCTGCGTAATTCTCGTGGTACTCTTGGAATGACACTGAGTTCAGCTCCAGCACTACTCCGAGATCGGTAGACGATATCAGTCGGTGGTTGGAAATGGTCGAATCCACTGCTTCAATATCCTCGCGCAGTGTGAGCTGTCCCAGCATCTCTGAAATGGATATTTCCATGTTGACCATGTAGAACTTGAACGCGTCGAACACTTGCTTCACAGAACGGTTCTCGAAGACAAATATTTGAGCCACGGAAGCGCACAAGTCGCCGGAGGCCGACGTCCACGACTGTTCTTCGCGGTATTTTCTCGTTATTTCGATGCCTCGTAGTCGTTCTTCCAGGAACCGATAAGCCATTTCCAACTTCTCGCGACGTATAGACACAAGCTGCGCTCGCCGTTGCTCGGGATCTTTCTTCAGGCATATCGACAAGTGCAACGGCACTGATCCCTGGTCCATCTAAACAGTAGATTAGCTCAAACATCTCCGTTTCATCACATATCCCGAGACGAGTATGACCCGTACCACATGCTGCGAGATCACCGACCTGATCCCGTAAATTGCGAGAAGCTGAGCTCGCCGAGCGTCGCGCATTCGCCGGTTCTCCTTCCCCGTTGCCTCGACCGAAGCGCACTGCTGCAGGGACGGCATGCCTACTCGCTTGCGCAACAGCTCCGCCTGAGCCTCCAGCAACTGCGCCTCTTTAAGCAGCGTCGCTTTTTCCTCCTACACGTCGCCAACCACTCCGAGGTCAAATAAGCAGCCAGCCAACTACCGATAAATATTGAAACCTTCTGGAGCACCGAGTGGTGTGGCTTGCGCACGTCGTTCCTCTGATCATTCACGGCCTCGTCGTCCGCCTCTGCGTCCCGTCGGCGCTTCGACCCGCCCACCGGCGCGTCGTCTCTAGGCAGCCGCACGCGCACGACCAGCGCGTCGCTCTGCGCAGTGAGGCGGCTGCTGCGGCGCGCCATCGGCAGCCGAGGTGATCTCTGTGTGTTCTGTGGCTCTTTGTGAGCTGCAGCACCAACACTCTTGCATGATTACACTGGCAGGGGATTGGTCCAGTTGGGCAATTGATCCAGAGGACGATGGCTCGGCGATTAACGTCTCCTCTGGACGCCGAGAGTCAGGACAATGCCAACGAGCCCAGCAAGAAGCGGAAACCCAGTCATGGTGGACCAGTCGATCGAGCTCAACGCAATGCTTAGTACGGACGTCGAGGCCAACAATCTGGAGTTGGCTGGGGCGCAGTCTATGATCGCAGCTGAGGTGGTGACGAGCTGGATCTAGTGTTGGTTGTGATACGCGTTCGGACGTTTGTGTATCACTATGTCTCGCGTTTTCGCAACCCTCTCGACCACTACATCTACCGGTACTTGCCGGAGGATACCTCGCTGCGACGTCAGTCTCTGCACGCTCTGCTCGCGGCCAAGGACAATGCTGGTATCCGTCTTCTCCACGAACGGATGCGGTTCTTGGATATTCAGCAGCCGCACGACCACAGCGGGACGACAGTGCTCCAGAACGGATACTTTGTGGCCAGCTCGTTCGATATTATTCCGTGCGAAGGCATCCATCATGTGCGCGTCGTGTACGACGACCTGATGGTGTACGTCGCAACACAAGAGATCCGCCTGTCGGAAGAGCTCGGAGTGACCACGATCCGTGAGACGGACGACACTTCCGAGTCAGCGGTCTCTCACTACCCCATACCAACCGCTTTCCAGACTGCGCAGAGGCATCTCAGCGTGCCGTGAGGTCCTGCAAACCCCGGCGGATGAGTCGGACGTTTCCGGCGACCAGCTCTCCGGAGGCGCCTCCACAGTGCGCAGTTCCGAAGATAGTTGAAGCAGCAGCCCAAGCGAATATGGAATCCGCAATTAATGTGCTGCACACCAAACAGCCTGGAGACTTCCTCAAGAGACGACCATCACTCCGTGAGGTTACACTCGTGGGTACCCACTTACCAAATCGATCAGAAGACGATGGCGCGCCGTGGGGTGTCGCTTCTCGGCGCCATGAGCGACAGCAACAACAGCCAGAACACACGAGCAAGAAGCGCAAGCTGACGTACTACGTGCGCAAGGTGTGTCTCTATCAAATCGCTTTGTTATAAGCCTTCTAATCGACTCTCCCGCAGGAAGAGAAGGCGTCACTCGAGAAGGAGATCCTCGAACTTCAGGACAAGATCCGGCTGCTCGAGGCCGCGCAGCAGGTGAACGTCAAGTCGGCGCTCGACCAGTCGATCGCGCTCAACGCGACGCTGAGCTCCGAAATCGAAGTCAACAAGCGCGAGTCGATCGCGCTCAACGCGACGCTGAGCTCCGAAATCGAAGTCAAGAACTTGGCGCTCGCCGGCGCGCAGTCGATGATCTCGGCCGAGATGGTATTGGAGTACCCTGTTGAGCTCCTCGACCGGTCTAGTGTTTGCATGATAGGTCTCTCGCTTCCGTAACCCCCTTGACCACTACATTTACCTACCCGAGGACGCGGCGCTGCTGGCTCTCCACGCGGCCAAGGGCGACGCAGGGATCCGCTTGCTACGCGAGCGGACGCGGTACTTGGACATCCGCCAGGCTCACCGCCATAGCGAGACGACAGTGCTCAAGAACGGAGACTTTGTGGTGACTTTCTTCGAGGCTCTGCCGTTCGAAGGCCTCCACGACGTGCGACTGGTGTACAACCAGTTTCTGGAGTACGTAGCCACACAAGAAATACGACTCTCGGAGCAGCTCGGCATGATCACGATCCGAGAGTCGGACGACTGTGACGAAGTTGCAGTCTCCCACTGTCGCCTGCTCTCGAGCATCACACCCGAAGTGGAGATGGAGTCGAATCTTGCGATGTTTGCAAAGTTTGTGGAGAGTCTCGACGGCTCGACGCCAACGTACGGACTGAGTACGATCGACTACGTCGACAAGGACGATCGCTACCCGTACCAACCTTCATCGCGGCTGCGGAGAGATATCTCGGCGTGCTGTTTGATCTCACAGACGCCACCAGACGAGTCGGACATTCTCGACCTCCCCGGCGTCACGTTGGTGCGGTTCGCGACGGTTCGACTCCATGACCCGTGCTTTCCGATGTCGAATCAGGTCTTAACAGCTGCGCGAACGAATTTGCTGCAATGGTCTGATGTGATGACGAAGACCATGCAGGAGCGGCTCGGGCTCGCTTAATACACTTTGACTGAGTTGTGCATCTTAGAAACAGCCAAGCGCCAGATCCACATTGGCGTCGGTTGCCGTGACCACGTTCCACTTCGGGGGCTGTGAATGCGCAGTGACGATCCTTTTGTCGCCTCCCACGTCTCACGGACGCAGTTGCGATATGTTGGACTCGCGCTCGCTGCCACCGTGGCAATCGTGCCGTCAGTCAGAGTGCAAAGGAAGCTTCAACTCCCGCGACCTGGCTCAACCACAAGGTCATGGTGATGGACTTGTGGCCGGGGTGCGTTGTTGTGAAGTGTAGCCTGCGCATTCTCTCCGCGAACTTAGTGCAGCTTCGCACAGAATGGCAGGCCGATTGCTACCTTTTCTCAATCATTCCACTTGTTCCGGTGAGATCTGTAGCAACGCGAGTTGGCTCCTTCCACAACTAAATCATCAAGGTGAATGAAGAGCGAACCGATGTTTTTCGCGCCACGGCAGGAGTCGCAGTCGGGCGCCACCAGCGACAGCAACGAGAGCCAAGACGACGTGAGCTTCTTAGCCGAGCCCAGCAAGAAGCGCAAGCCCACCTACTACATGCGCAAGGCGAGGGGCCATAACGTCCCACTCATTTAGATGACAGACTGACCTAGTTGCTGTCTACACAGGAAGAGAAGGCGACGCTCCAGAAGGAAGTCGAGGAGCTGCAGGAAAAAATCCGGCAGCTCGAGGCCACGCAGCACGTGAGCGCCAAGATGGTGCTGGACAAGTCAATGGCTCTCAACTCGGTGCTTGCCTCGGACGTCGAGGTCAACAACCTCGCGCTCGCTGGTGCACAATCGATGCTGTCGGCGGAGATGGCGAGTATATTCTTTTGTTCGCTGCCGCGATTGCTTCGCGTATCTCACCTTCTCGGAGTAGGTATCTCGCTTTCGCAATCCTGTCGACCACTACATCTACCTTCCAGTTGACGCCGCGTTGAGGCGCCAGTCTGTGCTAGCTCTGCGTGCCGCTAAGGCGGACGTTGGCGTTAGGCTTCTGCGTGAGCGCACTCGGTATCTCGACCTTCGGCAGCCCCACCGCCATCGCGAGACAACCGAGTTGAAGAATGGGGACTTCTTCATGACCTTCTTTGAAGTCATGCCATTCGACGGATTGACAAACGTGCGGTTTGTGTATGACCAGTTCAATGACTACGTCCGCAGCCAGGAGATCAGTTTGTCCGAGCAGCTGGGCGTCATCACGATCCGCGAGACCGACGACTGTGCCGAGACGACGGCTGGGCATTGTCGTTTCCTCGCGTCGATCTCGCCGGAAGTCGAGATGGAGTCGAGCGTCGTTACCTTCTCTCGGTTTGAAGAGTGCTCAGACGGGATTGCACCTACCTACGGCGTGGGAATAATCGACTACGTGGACAAGGATGACCAATACCCGTACCAACCGGCCACGCGGCTGCGTCGGGGCATCTCTGCTTGCACTCTGATGCCACCTGACGATACTGATATCCTCGGAGAGCCTTTGGCCGGTGTTGCCATGGTGCGCTTCGCCACTGTCCGCCTCCATTACCCCCAATTCCCAATCTCCAGGGAGGTTGCCACGGCGGCGCGAACTAGCGGGATGCGTTGGAGCGACGTGCTCTCAACTTTCATGCAGGAACGGTTCGACCTTTGCTTTTAAGCAGAACGGACTCCCGTCAAGCTGAGATCCCTTCCGGAAGTAGACGTCTGTAGTTGGTCGATGTGCATTTGGTAGATCTAATCGAAGATCGAGACATCACGAATCGGTGTGGCGTCTCTGCGTGTGCGTTGATACAGTAAATCTGGTGGATGACACCAACACACTCAAAGGCCCGGCGGGTGGCGTTATGGTAGTACGGTTCTTGACCATGCAAAGTTCTTCGTCTCCAAAACGCTGGAGAAAGCGTCGCGATCGAGTGTGCCTGGGAACGACATCCTCGTGGCATTCATACAGGAGCTTCTAGGGATATGTATTTCCCAGGTTGTGCTCGCGTAGCATGTAGCGCACGAGCAACAACCTCCGAAACGAGCGCCATAATTCCTCATTAACTTCACGTATGAGCGTCTCAGCTTCTCGTGAACGCTCGTAGTTGCCGAAGAAAGGGGCATCACTTTTTTGGTTGGCCGGCCGAGATACGCAGCCCGACCGTACTCGTTCAAGTTGAAGTGACCTTTACAAAAACCGGTATTTACAGTACCGGGAGAGCGACTGACGGCTCAACTGTCATCAAAAGAACACGACCGTCGCTGATTGATGGCTCTCATGATTATGAGCACTTCTTTAGTCGCCACAACTCCATGAGCGCGCCGCCGCGCACGATGGCCGCCGCCTGCGAGCGCTACGCATGGCGTCGCCGTCGCCCACGGCACGACGAGCGACAGCAACGACAGCCAGGAGGACGCTGCGCCGACCAAGAAGCGCAAGGCCACGTACTACGCGCGCAAGGTGAGACGGCGTCGGACGTCGGACGTCCGACGAACGACTTACGTCTGACTTTCCGTCCTACAGGAAGAGAAGGAGGCTCTTCAGAAAGAGGTCGTCGAGCTACAGAGAATGGTGCGCGTGTTGAGCGGCGCGGAGCCGCCGGAAGCCAAGCCGGCGCTTGACAAGTCTGTCGCGTTGAACGCGGTGTTGGGCACCGACGTGGAGATCAATGACCTGCGTCTCGCCGGAGCGCAGTCGCTGATGATGGCCGAGTCGGTATGGAACCAGACTCCTCTGTGTTGAGAATGCTTGTTGAATGGGGTGTTTTCTAGGCAAGCCAGACGCACAACCCTCTGGACCACTACATATACCTCCCGAGCGACGACGAGCGACGCAAGCAAGCGCTCGCAGCCATCAAATCGCTGAGGCTGGACGCTGCGATGCGCTGGATCCGCCACCGCTCGCAATTCCTCGATCTCCGACGGCCGCACCGCCAGTGCCAGTCCACTCTTCTCGACATCGGCGATTTCGTGCTCACGTTCTACGACATCACTCCTTTTGATGGCCACTCAGATGTCAGGCACGTATACGGCCAGTTCTTAGATTTCATTACGGACCAAGAGATTAGCCTATCCTAACAAGCGGGCATCATCACAATCCGTGAGTGACGACTGTGCGGAAACGGCCGTGTCGCAGTGCCGCTTTCTGTCTTCGATCACACCGGACGTCGAGATGGAGTCAAAACTTTGCGATGTGTCATCGCTTTGCCGAGAGCTCCGGCGAAAGGGCGCCAGTTTACGGGATCGGTACGATTGATTATGTGGACAGGGACGACAAGTACCCGTACCAGCCGATCGATCGCCTACGCAAGGATATGTCTGGCTGCTGTCTCATCACGCAGACGTCTCCAGCTTCATCCACTTGTTCCTCAGGCGTTTCGATGGTGACATTCGCGACTCTTCGCCTCCACAATCCGCAGTTTGCGTTGTCCAGGAAAGCCGAGGCCGCGGCGCGAGCGAGTTTGCTGCAGCAGTGCGAGGTCATGAATTCGGTCATGCTCGAGCGCCTCGGCCTGCTCTAAAATTTTATTCAGTTATTAGTTTTTTTAATGTGAATTTCGCAAATTGTGATTCGTACAAAATTTGACAAAAGCTGCTGGATGGAGTCATCATCTTTGATTACTCTGGGGTCCGGATTACTCCCATCACCGCACCCAGGCCTAAACAATGATGACTGCAACCATCATTCATGACGGCCCCAAGCACTCATCAGAAGTCCCAGCAACACAATAAGAATGGCGCCGTCGTCGACCATGAGCAAGCCCCTCGCGCCGCGACCATTTATGCCGTCGCGCGCGGTGCACGGCGCCATCGAGAGCGCCGTCGTGCGGCAGCAGATCCAGCAGAAGCAGCTGGGGCCGTCGATGGACGAGACGAGCGACGAGCAGCAGTCAGACAAAGACGTGGGGACCCCCATCAAGAAGAAGACAGGGGCCGACAAGAAGCGCAAGCCGACGTACTATATGCGCAAGGTGAGACTGGATGGTGTGCCTTATCAAACGAGATAGTTAGATGCCGAGCCTGATGGGTCTTGCGGTGGGTAGGATGAGATGGCGCAGCTGCAGGAGGAGCTGGCGAGCCTGCAGAAGAAGCTGAAGAGCATGGAGCGCGAGCCTCGCTACGTGCGGCGATCGGTTGTGGACTCGATCCAGAGACACCAAGGACTCAGGGGACGCATCCAGCATGGCGATCTCGCGGTCGCGAGAGCCCAGTCGTTGATCTCTAGTTACGGGGTGAGACATTTGTGTCGTTTACGGACAGTTTTGCCAAATCATCGAACTAAATGGTTTTACGTGTGCCAGCCCCAGCGCCATAGTCCCCCGGTCGGAGACTTTATCCACTTGACGAGGGACGTTGTTGACCGGCATCGCACGCTGAACAGTTTGACCATGTCAAAGATGCGAGAAGCGACTTCGTTCATTCTCGCTCGGAGCCAGTACATCGATGTGACCAAGACCACACGCCAGGTGGAGACATTCGAGACCGACGGCGGTGGCTACATTACGACGCACTGGGAAGTGACGCCTTTGGAAGAGACGAAATGTACTCGACGAGCATTTGACCAGCTCAAATATTTCATGGACACTCAAGAAGTGAGTATGACCGAGAAACTTGGAGTTCTGACGGTCCGAGAAAACGCAGCGGAACCGGTCGACGAAGCTCACACAATACGGATGGTGTCGTCGTACGAAAACGGAGTTCAGGTCGAGACCAACGTTGCCGTGTTCGCTCACTTTTTCGACAAGTCGGAGGATATGGACCAACCGTACGGACTTCTTGTGGTCGATTACGTGGATCAGGACGACTTGTATCCACAGCAGTTTCCAAGCCGCGTGAGGAAGGACGTGTCGTCTGTGACAATGATAGCTCAGTGTCCCGATTCTCGGTCAGGTGGATGCCCGCTTGTGACGATGCTCCGATGGGCATTTGTTCGCATCAACGACAATCCTCACACGTGTCGGAATGCTTTGGAGTATGTTGCCCGGGAGGGTGTCGGCAAGTGGTTCGAGGTAATGCTCAGGTCAATTCGAGAAAGGTTATCAATGCCTTCTCGACGACCATGATCTCCTGTTATTGCTCAGCGGATCTGTCTGAGATAAGTGGTGAGGGAAGCAGTACGCCGAAGATCATCCCCTGAAGCGTAAACGTTTGCTCGACATGATGAAAACGTCTTGGTTTGTGCTGCACCGGACTCTATCGCATGTGATAGTTCACCGCTTCGTTTGTTTCTACGCTTGTGACGATCCCAGCTCAATTGGTCTGAATGCCTTCACTCTTGGCCAGGGGACGGAAGTGCAATTTCACAATCCAACGAAGAAGTGAAAAACGGATGGCGAGTCCACACTCGTACGTGTAAAAGCTCAACGTCCGTGAAACTTATCCGGCAATTGCTCGCAATGAGAAAAGAGTCGGGGCGAGTCCACTCCAAGTTTACAGTACTCGAAGAAAAATCGTTCAGCGAATCGAATTAGTCGACCGGAATAGGTCCCCAAGCGTGACAGCATTCTAAGACCGTAATCTGTCGTGCGCCGACCGTCACTCTGTTCGCCGTGATGGCCTCCACTTCAGAGGCTGACAGTCGTGTCTGAGTCGACAATTCCCCGCACGCCGAGCAGCCGAAAGAGAATCTACTCGTTGTGGAGGCCGACTTAGACCGCGTCAACATGAGTGGTGGTACCCTGAGCAATGCCGCAGATGGCACGAGTGACGACCGCCACAGTGAGAGTCGCGATTCAGCTCCACTCCGAAGACGCGGAAACGTCCGATCATCTGTAATAAAGCGCAAGACCACGTACTATGCACGGAAGGTCAGCTAGTGTGCGAGTATCCGATTGATACAGTAAGCTGAGCCATCAATTTACAGGATGAGTTGGAGTATCTGAAGATCCATACTGAGATGCTCTCGAAGCGAGTTCAGACTTTACGTGAAGACAAAAGGCGACGAGAAGAGCCCTTGCTCTGTGCGTTGGCGACCAAAGTCGCCTTGGAGAGTCACCTTGACCACAGCCGATTATTTGTCGCCGGGGCTCAGTCTCTAGTGATATCTCACGGAGTAAGTAAACACCAAACATTTTGCTCTTAGTCGGCGCTCATCATTTTCAACCAAGTCAGCTCCGAGTTTCAGACCCACCGATCGGTAGATATATCCATTTACCAAAGGTTTCGGGACCAAGACGACGGATGATCAACGAGATGAAGTCAACGATGATTCGAGAAGCACTCGAATTTCTTCTTGCTCGTTGCCATTTCTCCGACCTTCGTTACCCGACTTGATTATTGGAGAACTACGTCACTCCCAAGGGTGACCATGTCGAGAAGCACTGGGAGATCGCTCATCTGGATGTCGGGTCGCTGTCACTTCAACAGGTTTATGACGAGATCGTTGAGTACCTTCACACACAAGAGATGGCAATCGCAGATAAAGTGGGGATTGTAAGTGTGCGCGAAGAAGACAGTGAGAACAACGATCTTGCAGCCACACAGACCCGTGTGCTCTCAAGTTTGCGAGGAGATGTCTTGGTAGAGAAGAACATCATTGAAGCATCGGAGTTTTTCTCGCAGTCGGATCTGCTTCAGCGGCCACACGGAGTCTTCGTCGTCGACTCGGTGAATGCGGACGACGCTTTTCCCTACCAGCCCGACAAGCGGGTTCGCAAAGACGTTGCTTCAGTGAGACTTCTCGTTGAGAGTGACCCAGCAGTACTCGGCAGACCACCCGTGGTAACACTAATCAACTTCGGATACGTCAAAGTCCACAGCAGTCCGCTGGCGACTCACGAAGACCTCGAATCGATGGCGCGAGAAGGTCTTCCAGTGTGTTTGACACATTCGTCAAGGAAGTTCGCGATCGACTCGGGTGGTGAGCAGGATTGTCCTCGGTTCCCTAACTCATTGGAAGTTTCCACAAGAAGTTGGTCGAATGTATGATGACGAGTTGGATGAACAAAATCTAAGGGAGAACGCAAAGATCTTTGTTTCAGCATTTCCAGCATTTCTAGCCATTATTACGTACGTTACGTCCATTCCATTCGTCACCTTCATCTGGAATGGGCATTTTCTGATAATTCGTCTTCACCATAAACCTATTTGCCCGACCTTCATTCTCTCCGCCCAGATTACGGTGGACGTCCCACGCCTCTTGAGACCACGCAACCGCATTCCCCAATTCGCCCGACAACGAACGATGCAGGCTCTGCTGCTCGCCACGACCGAGCTGCCGCGCTCCCCACCAGCGACCCTCTCCGCTGCTACCACTCGTTCACCACTGAGCAGCATGGACGAGACCAGCGACGACAGCCATGACCGAGACAGCGACAGCCGCGAGTCTAGGCCGAGGCGTCCGTCCGTCAAGAACCGCAAGACCACCTACTATGCTCGCAAGGTATAGACTTTTATGTGTGTGAAATTCCCTGGAGTCGTGTCTTATTTATGGGAGATCGTTCTATAGGATGAGCTGCAGAGGCTGCAGTCACAGTCGGCAAAGCTGGAAACTCGCGTGAAGAAATTGCAAGAGGCCAAGCGGCGACGACAGCAACCGCTGCTGAACTCCCTGGCGATGAAAGCGTCGCTGCAGAGCCACGTCGCTCAGAGTCGGCAATTGATCGCAGGAGCCCAGTCTATGATGGCATCGTACGGGGTACGTCGAGCTCCACTGAATCTACTTGTTTATCCGCTGATGTCTGGGCGTGGCAATGTAGACGAGAACAGCAGACCCACCAATCGGATCCTACATCCACCTTCCTGCTGCTGCGGCTGAGAGACAGAGGATGATCGATGAGATGAAGCCCCACAGAATCCAAGAGGCGCTCTTGTTCTTGCTCGCTCGATTCCAGTACTCCGACCTGCGCTACCCGTCTCGTCAGCTCGAAAACTACGTTACTCCCCGAGGCGACCACGTCACAATGCAGTGGGAAGTCGTGCATCTGGACGGCGGACCGTATTCCATCGAGCAAGTCCATGACGAGATGGTCGAGTTTGTGCGAACGCAAGAGATGGCGCTTGCTGAGAAGAACGGTATCGTGAGCGTTCGCGAAGGGGATTTCGAGGAGAACGATCTCACGGCCACTCATCTGCGCGTGCTGGCCTCGCACGACGGAGGCTTGTCCGTCGAGAAGAACATCGTTCATTTGTCTCAGTACTTCGCGCGGTCGGATCTGCTAGAGCAACCGCACGCCGTCTTGGTGGTCGACTACGTGGACAAAGACGACGAGTTCCCGTACCAGCCAGAGACTCGGATCCGCAAGGACGTCGCCTCGGCGAGACTGATCGTCAAGTGCGAGTCGCCTGAGCCCGGCAGACCGCCGGTGGTCGCTCTCATCCAGTGGGGGTACCTCAATTTGCACCCGACGACGCTCACGACGCCGCAGGAGCTCGAGGCAATGGCGAGAGAGGGATTGCCCCTTTACTTCGACACGTTCATGAAAGAAGTTCGCGACCGACTGGCCTGGCGACTGGGGACAAGGTCGATGCGAGTTTGAAAGGTGGAAATAGCACGATAATAAGCGCCAGTGTACAGCAGTCGCAGCGATGATGCGATCTGTAGGCGAGCCAGTCTGGAGCTCACCACCGTGGAGCTCTTAGTCAACATGGCTACACTTTTGACAGACACCATAATCCCCTACCCCGTGGTTTGTGCTTTCGAGCAACCTTCACGGCACATCAGCAGGAATGTATGCGACCTACACTCTGTGGATCCTGCTTGTGTCAGTACGGTGAGGAATCTGGAGGTGTCGATGGACCAGATTGGATTTTCTTGTAGCGATGGCGAGCCTCGACGACGCCAGCGACGGCACGAGCAGCGCCTCCGAGAGCAGCGTGGAGGCTGTGCGACTACCGAAACGCAAGGCCCGTGTGCCGCCCAAGAGGATCAAATGCACGTACTATGCGCGCAAGGTGAGACCGTGGGTCCGCTTCTTGTGTTGTTGATCCGTTGCTGACGTTGAGCCAAAGGACGAGATCCAGGAGCTGCAAGAGCACGTCAAGCGGCTCGAGAAGAAGCTGCTTGAGATCGAAGGGCCTCCACGACCGCCTGCCGTGCCTGCCGCCGCTGTGAACTTGAACGCGTTGCTGACTGGAATTGTCGAGCAGCACGAGGTGGCACTGGCGGCGACGCAATCCGTTCTCTCTGCACACACTCTGAGCAACGCACAGCGCCGTGCGAGAATCCCGCTCACGAGTTACATTCATTTGCCCAAAGATGTTGCAGCACGCGAGGCGATGTTAGAGTCGATGTACGAGTCGAAACTGCAAGCTGCGAGCAAGTACCTCCTAGGACGGATGAGCAGTCTCGATATGCGTGTCCCACACGTGCAGTCCGAACGGTTCGATCTGCCGAACGGCGTAACAGTCGTCTCTGGTGTTGATTTAACACATTTCGACTCCGGCCACAGCCTTCGCCAGGTCTTTGACGCCTTTTGCATAACGCAGTCCGTCAGAGTGATCTCGATATCGCGAGTTTGCAATCTCTCACATCCAGCTACAAGGTACGTTTTTACATACGAGCCAACGGCCGTACTGTTCTAATATACCCACCTCCAGACTCAGCGAGGCTTGCCACCGTTCAGCTCATACATCCACCTCCCGGAAGATCTCAATGATCGCCAGCGCAACCTTGAGGACCTCTTCTTACCCAAGATGCACGAGAGCGTTACATATATTATTGCCCGCGCCCAGTTTCTGGATCTCTCACGGCCGTCACGACAGTTGGAGACGTTCGAAACAGCCTCCGGCGACTTTCACATCGTTTACTTTGATGTCGCGCAATTGGAAGATGCTGGTTCAGTTCGCCGCGCGTTTACTGAGACCACGTACTTTCTGGATAACCAAGAGATCGCCCTCACCGAGAAGCTGGGAGTGCTCACAATCCGTGAGAGTGATACGAAAGCGAACGACAGTGCCTACCAAGTGCGAATGTTGTCCACGTACGAGAACGGACTCCAGATGGAGTCGAATCTGGCAATTTTCTCGCATTATTTCGTAGAGTCGGATCTCCTGGATCGCCCCCACACGATTGTGGTGTCGAGCTGGATTGACGAGGACGACTTATTTCCGTTTCAGCCAGAGTCTCGAGTGCGTAGGGACATTTGCGCCGTGGCGATGATCACCGAGTGTTATCCAACTCCGACTGCTCCACCTGTGGTGACCATGATTCAGTATTCTTATGTGCGAATCCATCGCAGTCCACTCTTTGGCCCACGAGACTTAGAACGCGAAATCTCCCATGGCGCTCCGACTTGCTGTGACGCGATGCTCTTTTACATACGAGAGCGGCTCAAGTGGACGCCTGGTTTCGAACGTAAAGGGTGCTAAATTAATTAATGCTCCGATTCAGGTGCTGTTGCCTGCATGCAGCATGCAGCTTGATCGATTGACATGACTTAAACGCTCGAACAACTTAGACACTGAGGTGGTATAAAGCTGCCCCCGCTTGATTTATCACTATGAGTAATCCGAAATCCATTTGGGAGTTCGCGCCAACAGGAGAAGCTTCATCATCGACCTGTGGGTGGGCGCGTGACAATGTGCAACTCCTCATGAGTGAAGGTCGCTGATTACGAAGGATTACAGGATCAGGAAGATGCTCGTTTGTGCAAGCCGACTGCAGTTTTCAATTGGCGAAGAGGCGCGCGCGTCGTCACTCAGACAAGCTTGGAAAAGGTGCACATCTATGAGCCTAGCTGCTCGAGAAGACCGTTCGCGTGCGAGTGGCGAGAGGAAGCCGACTAAGTCGACGTATTATGCACGAAAGGTAGGCTGGTCGCTCGTGTGGCGAGGAGAAAAGAAAATGTAGTTTCACACGGGTCTTCAGGATGAAATTGCGCGGCTGGATGCAGAGGCTGAGGCTCTAAAGTACAAGCTTCAAACTCTACAGCAGCAGCGGCCACAGGAGCACGAACTGCTGAATCAGTACCTACATAACTCAGTTCATCAGAGTAATCTATCTATCGCACGCGTACAATCTCTTGCATCCGGCTACGAGGTGCGTGCATATTTTGTATCTTCGGTGTCTAGGTCGCTCTAACATTGATACCAGTCCCAGCGGGTCATTCCACCGCTTGGTTGCTATATCCACCTCACGGCTAACTTTGAAGAGCGCCAGCGTACGCTTCACGACCTCCTCCTGCCCAAGATGTGTGAAGCTACTTCCTACATTCTCGCCCGCACGCAATTCTTGGATCTCTCTCGCTCATCCCGACAAAAGGAAACGTTTGAAGGAGCTTCCGGGGATTTTCACGTCGTCTACTTCGACGTCACGCCGTTGAAGGAAGCTTCGAGTGTTCGCCGCGCGTTTTCAGAGACTCTGTACTTCATGGAGAACCAAGAGATTGCATTGACGGAGCAGCTTGGCGTTCTCACTATTCGCGAGAGTGACTTCGAACACCAGAACGATGCAAATCAAGTACGAATTGTGTCTACATACGGCAACGGACTCGAGATTGAGTCCAATTTGGCGACGTTCTCGCAGTACTTCGAGAAATCGGAACTCCTGGATCGTCCTCATGCGCTTGCGGTGACCGACGCGATTGACGAAGACGACTTGTTCCAATTTCAGCCCGAGCGTCGGGTCCGCAAAGACGTGTGCGCTGTGACGATGATTACTGAGTGCTATCCCAGTCCCGAATCCCGACCAGTCGTGACCATGATCCGCTACGCGTTCGTGCGAATCCACCAGAGCCCTCTCTTCGACCGACGAGCCTTTGAGCGTGAAATTCGAGAAGGCGTGCCGCACTGGTGCGACGCGATGCTCTTCTGCATTAGAGAACGCCTCAAGTGGAAGTCAGAGTTCGAAATATAGTAAACTGTTCGTTCCTCATATCCGATTCAAGTAGTCCAGTCGATCTTGTATGGCGAGAGGCAGCACAAGACGCCAGGCATCCACAGTGGATCGCGATAGCAGCTCATCGTGAGGCAACATCGCCGGATCCGGTCGACGAAGCCGAACGAAGCAGAAGCGCAGCATCGAAATAGCCGATGGGTCAGTCTTGGAGTCCGACTGCGTGAAGACGACGCCGCTGGTGATCTCCTTTCGAATTCGGTGTTTGCCTTGGTAGGGATACAACTCGTCCTGGTCCACATAATCCATAACAGTGACTCCTACAGGGTGCGTCAACGAGCCACCCGTGGGGAATAGCTGCGTGAAGACCACGACGTTCTTCTCAGTCACGGATCCGTCGTAGTCAGTGGTCAAGATTCGGTTCTCCGTGACTGCGGTTCCTAGACTCGGGTCACTCTCGTCCTCTCGGACCGCGATGACGTTGAGCTGCTCGGCCATGACCATTTCCTGGAAGTTGGCGAAGAACCGGAACGCATCCAGTGCCTGGGCGACCGTCTTGGCTCCTTTGAGTGGCGTAATATCGGCGGCCGAGACGATCGAGTCGCCATCCGGCAGCTCCGAGACCTGCGACGAGACGTAGTTGCATCGCGTGTCGTAGCCTGCGAAGCGGTGGCAGAGCAACTCGAACGTGAACTGCATCTTGGCGGCGTGGATCGACTCCAAATGCGCTGTGCGCTGGGCCTGGTCGCTCGGCAAGTGCAGATACGTGTGGAGCGGGCTCACCTAGTTGACCACATCTGATCAGCTTTTGTTTTTTATTTAAAAACCATGTGATTACGAAGGACCTACCGTGCATGAGGCGAGCAGGCCGATGCCACCAGCGAAGAGACGCTGCTGTCGCTCGACGGCGTTCCGCAGCGCGGCGTTGTCATCGACGCGGCGCTTCGCCGCTCGCTGGTGCTGCAGTTTCTTCTCGAGAGCGCGCAGTTCGCGTCCGAGCGCCTCTCGCTGCGCCACGCGACGGTAATAGGAGCCGCTGGGGCGCGCGCGTCGCAGCGGAGCAGCGTCGGCCGCCATGGTGCAGAGAGGAATCGAGAAATGGCGCATGTGGCTCGCCACTCTGGCCAGCGTGGCAAGTTACCTTCAATTCTAATTCAAATGGATAACATTATAATTAGTTAGGGTCATAATCCCCTACCCCTGATTTGCCCCATGGAGCAACCTTCGTTCCACCTTTTCGGAATGGTGGTAAACCGACCATGACTCATAGAAAGGCTGCAGCTCAGCTCAGAACAATCTGAAAAATGACGATTGCCGCGATACCAACGTGAGCGACGCGACGAGCAGTAGCTCCGAGCGCCGCGTCGAGCTGCCTCCAATCAAGAAGCGCAGGGCGCGCGGCCCAACGAAGAAGAGCTCGAATTCGTCTTATTACAAGCGCAAAGTGAGTGTCGTAGTGAGAGGTGAGCTGAGGAGAACTTACTTTGCAGCAATGTGCTAGGCGGAGCTGGAGCGTCTGCGACGGCAAGTTGCAGAACTTCAAGCTAAGCTGAGGGAGTTCCCAACGCCAGCTGCGGAAGACCCGACTTTGCTGGCGCTGAATGCGTTCTTAGGGTGCAGCGTCGATGGTTTGAACACCTCGTTGGCTGCCGCACAGTCAAGGCTGACAGCGTACAGCTGTGCGATGGCAGGTGCGGGTGCGGTGATTCCTCTCCAGAGCTATATCCATCTCCCGGCAGATTTGGAAAGGCGGAAGGACCTGCTCCACTCACTGCGCCAGCCAAAGCTGCTCATGGCTGCCCGTTTCATGGCTGAGCGAACTCGGCATTTAGATCTTCGAATCCAACACTCGCAGATCGAGAGGTTTCATTTACCCAGTGGTGTAGCGGCCACAACCGGGCTCAGTGTTTCGCATTTCGACTCACGGCACAGCCTGCAGCAAGTGTTCGACGCCTTCATTTTCTTCTTTCGAAACCACGAGATCACGATGTCCGAGAAGCTTGGTGTGCTGACGACCGTGAGAGCGAGGAGCTCGATGAGTTCAAGTTTGGCCAGCTTCGTCTCCTGTCTTCCCTTCCAGAAGGTATCGAAGTTGAAACTAATGCAGTAATCTTCGCGACAAGCGACGATCTCTCCCATCAGTTTCCTGGTGTCGCAATGGCCGTGATGAATTACATGGACAAGGATGACCTATTTCCCTATCGTCCGGATATTTGTGCCAGAAGAGAGACGACGTTGGCTTTACTGTTCTCCGAAGTTGCTTCTCCAAATGGCGGCGCACCGACCATAGCACTGTCCCGATGGTCCTTCATCCGAACGTTCCCACCGTCGTACCGCTAACCAGCGAAGTCCAGTCATCATTTGTAGCCAACATGTCCGAGCCTTGCGAATTTATTAACAAAGTCATGAAGGAACGCCTTACTCTGATTCCTCCGGCAAACGCAAAGGCAGACACCCCACACTAGGTAACGATTAAGCATTAAGTATAATAATTGTTGGCTGTATAAATGAAAAGCGTATGACGTTGACTACCGCTACCGTTGCGCTCGCATTCAACTAACACATCGACGCCACCATCTCGGCGGATCGATTCAGCGGCGGACTGATCCAACGTTAGGTTTGCAAGCGTTCCAACTGCGAGGTCCTTCTTGATCTCGTTCCCTTCGCGTGCCAAAGCAATCAAAGCCTTCACACCACCGGCGTCGTGGATGAGTGCTTTTGTCTCTGGATGGAAATAGCTGATTCGCCAACATGTACAAGTAGCACGACTTTTTTGCGAGTCACTTCCCTTGTCGACGACGCCAAGGATTGTGTTGATGGCGTCGGAAGTCGCAAAAGCTGGTTCGGACGAAGGCTCAGCAGCCAGGCTATTCAGCATCCCCATTGCGCTGTCAACAAGTTCGCCTTGCCCTTCGCGAACCAGTTTAAGAAAAAGTTCCATGCCGCCAGCCTCCACAATTGCAGTGCGGATGTCTTTATCGCTCATCGCGATGTTACACAATACCGCAGCGCCGCGTTCTTCTTGGAGTTTTGGCCCTTTTCGAATCGCCCGAATGATAGCAACAATACCCCCAGCCTCGCGGATCCTCGACGCGACACCTGGGGTACGTGAGAGGTTCCGCAAGGCTCCCATCGCATTGCTTCGCTGTTCCTTGTTCCCATTCATTAGAAGGGCAACGAGCGCTTCCACGCCGCCCTCAGCTACGATCTTGCCGCGGTTGTCGGGGTTTTCAAACGAAAGAGTCCATAATGCGCCTGCTGCTTGGTTCTGCTGCCCTTTCTCGCCAGTGCGAGCGACGTCAATGAGGACCTTGATCGCACCAGTTTTCCCGATACTGCTCCTGCAGTTGGGCTCTCTCGACAACGCGCTCAAGGCGCCGATCGCGCTTTGTTTCCGCTTGCCGGTGGCGCTTGTGAGGATGGCGATGAGGACATCGACGCCGCCGGCATCCGCGATCTTGCGGCAGCTGGCGTGGTTCTTGTGCGCGATATTCCACAGCGCGGCCACCGCTTCCACCTGCTGGCTGTGCGTGCCGTTGCGCGCGAGCTCGAGAACGGATTTGATGCCGTCTGTCTTGGTGATCACGTCAGAGATGTCGTGTCTCCACGCAACGTCTCGCAAGGCCCCCGCTGCTCGTTGCTTCTCGGTGGCGGATCCCACAGCTATCAGTGCGAGGAGCACGTCAATACCGCCTGCGCTCACGAACGCCGCCGTTTTCTCTTCTCCTTGGAAGCTGACTCGACAGACGGCACTCGCGACCCGAGCCCGATCCCTGGGTGAGCCATTGCGAGCAAGTTCTGCGTAGGCAGCGACGAGAGGCGGATCCCAGTGGCTTGTCTCCAATGCCTGCGAGGTCCCGACGTCTGGCTCTGGTTCGAGGAGACCGACGGCAGTGAGAGACACCGATCCTGTCTTCCAAGCCTCAGACTCGACCACGTCGCTGAGAATCAGATTGAGTTGGGCGTTCAACTCGCCTAGCTCGTCGACGACCTGCCGCTGGCGCATGCGACGCACGAGCCTCGACCGACGGCGATGCCGGGCCAGCAGCGCAAGGAAATTGCGAAGCAGCGGTCCACGTCGGTCAGCAGCTTTGCGTGTTCGATCTCGATGACAAGGGGAAGAAACGCCGCGAGTCGATCGCGCAGCTGCACGCACGGCGCTTGGAGTTCTTCCATCTCCACGCAGAGCGCGCTGGCCACGGCGAGCGAGCGACGCGCGGAGGACGCGGGGGTCGCAGTCTCGGTCTTGGGACTGTGGTTGCTGGATGGCGAGTGGCTCCAGAGATCATGTTTGAGTGTCGTGATCCCATGGGTTCAGAGTGGGTTCGCTACTAAGCCAATCGCCAGTCGAGGTGTTGATTTAGTGGGTTCCGTCTCAGGAAGCCGATGCAACTTGCTCGTGAGGATGGTGGTGAGGAGGTCGTTGTGGAGCGGATTCGAGAACGCGCGGTTGTTGGACTCTCGATGGTGGGACTCCACGGTGGCATGCGCATCGATCAGGAACAAGAAGCAGCCACCCATTCTCTCAGCGTCCATAGCGCAGAGGTTGGTCCGTAGGGTGCTTCCCGCGTTCGATACTCCGCTTGATCATTCGCGGGCGGTGGTGGACGCAGCCACGCTGACTGCCGCGCTCGAGGCGCAGGAGGAACGCAAGAGAAAGTAGCACCACCTGCTCGGTTTCCCGACGGGAAGCTTCTCGAGTTGGAACTGGTGCTGAGAGGGCTCCTCGCCGTCTTGGCTGCTGGAGTTTGATCCGTAGCGGCAACGGAATCGCTTCGTCCGCATCGTGCAATATTGCTGGACTGCTATGTATGCGGACTGTTTTCTGCTGCAAGGCGCATCCTACATAAGGTGGAGGACAGGTCGGAGACTTCGAAAGGTCTTGCTATGTGAACTTCAAGTTGAAGTTCAGAAGTCAAACTGATTGTTCTGTTTCGTCAACACGGCGTAAGCCGTTTGGAGCAATCGACTCACTGGCGCGTGGAACGTCCGAGCGTCTCGCCATTTGTCAAATCCACCACCATGGCCGAGGAGAACGTCGTGCGCCGCTACAAGCACGGCCGCCACGTGCTCGTGGCCGAGCTGCACCGCCCCAAAGTGCGCAACGCGTTCAACGCCACGCTCTACCGACAGCTCACCGAGGCCATCGAGCAGCTCAAGAGCGACGACGAGCTCCACGCGCTGGTGATCACGGGCCATGGCGACTACTTCACGAGCGGCGCCGACATTGGCGACAGCTTCGAGACGGACGACAATGACAACCCCGTTGTGCCATCCAAGGGCGTGTCCAAGAAATTCATGGAGGCCATGGTCAGCTGCACCAAGCTGCTGGTCGCCGCCGTCAACGGCCGCTCCATCGGCATTGGCGTCACGCTGCTGCTGCACTGTGACTTTGTCTACGCCGTCGAGCACGCGACGTTCTGGACGCCGTTCATGCGCATCGGTATCGTGCCCGAATTTGGGTCGTCGTATCTCTTCCCGTCGGTCCTCGGGCCTCAGCTCGCGAACGACATGCTCATGCGGTCGCGCGTGGTCGATACCAAGCGTGCGCTTGCCCACGGACTCGTCGGACACGTGCTTCCAGCCAAGAACTTCCTCCAGGAGGTGCTTGCTGACATTGAGCCCATGGTCTCGGAGCCACGCACGAGCAAGAACCTCCCAGCGTACAAAGTACTCATGCGTCGAACCCGCGAGCCGGCGATCCGCGAGGCCATCCACCAGGAATACGTCGAGCTCGACCGCCGGTCCGTGTCCGGAGAGACGCGCGACGCCTTGATGCGACTGTTCGCTGAGATGAAGCCCAAATCGAGCAAGCTCTAGATCTTCTTCTCGCCTCGCCAAGCTCGACTCAGAGAATCACGACTGGACGTACCCTGCGCCAGCCATTCCATAGTTCTATCTCCTCGCACGTTGCGGTTTCAGCTCCGAATTCGCGCAACCCAGAGCACCGTGAGAAGCACAGAAACGCCGAGTTTTAATGCCACGTTCTGATGAGATTGCACGCCGCTCGCATTCATATGTTAGAAGCGACGCTCAATTCAAGGCATCGGCACTGACCAAACTCCTGGTCTAATGTTGCGGAGCGCCTGCGCAAGTTGCTCAACAGCAGCAACTTCTCACGTGAACACAGCCGGGCGCAGTTTGGGGATGCGCGCTGGGAGCGATTCGTAATCGAGAGGAAACCAGTGGTTTCCTCCACCAAGAAACATGAGACCTTGCGAGATTCCCTAATCATGGAGGTGGAAGACAGTCGATTACGAGCTAGATTAGATTTGCCACCATTCCAACATTTCCCAACTAAACGGCAACCCCACTACGCAAGAAATGGTTCGAAAGCTCCACGTCCAGCACGACGGCGAGCTCGAGGTCCAACGCAAGCTCAACATACCCGACGAGGTGCCTGAGATCCTCCAGATGATCGTCAAGGATCGGATGCCCGAGCAGCACTCGACGTTCTTCGAGGGCTTACCGTATCTGGCCGTCGCGACTGTCGACTCAAGTGGAAACGTCTGGGCGACGCTGCTCGTCGGCGCCGGCATCACTCGCGTCGTGTCCTCCACACTTCTGGATATCCGAGTGAGTCTGGCTCCGGACGACCCGTTCGCTCGGTCCGTGCTCAGCGGGAGCAAGAACCAGCCCTTCGCGTTGATGGGCGTGGACTTCTCGAACCGACGACGCAACAAGGCAGCTGGCGCCATCCGACGCGTGCGAGGAAGCGCGACGCAACTGGAGTTTCAGGTGGAGACGAACGAGAGCCTAGGCAACTGTCCCAAGTATATCACAGTTCGTGAGCTGAAGCTGTTTACGCGGACCCCACGCACGCTGCAACACTCGCTGCAGAGTGGGACCATCGACTTGACTTCGGAAGCCCGAGATGTACTCAACCAGGCCAGTACAATCTGGATCGCATCCAAGCATATCGATAACGATCATCCAGAAAGATCTGACGTTGGAGTAAACCACCGTGGAGGGCCGCCAGGATTCGTGAGAGCGTACGCTGAGGGCGGTACATGGTACGTTTGTATCCCGGACTACAGCGGCAACCGCTTCTACCAGACGTTGGGGTCGATCCAAGCGAGTCGCACGGCCGGCCTCCTCATCCCTGACTTTCGAACCGGAACTCTGCTCCACATCACGGGCGAGGCCGAGAACTTGTTCGGTCCAGACGCCGACGCGATCATGCCTCGAGTGAATCTCGTTACGCGTGTCAAAGTGACTGGTGTCGTGCTGATCGAAGGAGCGATCAACCTCAAGCAGGTCTCTGAAGACACCTTCTCGCCATACAACCCACCCGTGAGGCATCTGGCCAGCGAAGGCGCGTCGGCGGCGGCGCAAAGTGCCAACAGCAACACTGCCACGCTGGTGTCCATCGCGCGCCTGACGAAGTCCACGTGTGCGTTCACGTTTGAGCTCTCGAGAGCCGTGCCGTACACACCGGGCTCGTACATCATCCTCAGTTTCGCGCACTTTAAAGACCGCGAGTACGCACACATGAACGACGAGACGCCTCAGTCACTGAACGACGACTTCATCCGCACGTGGACGGTCTCGAGCGTCGAGCCTGTGGGTACATCGAGCGTCACGCGCGTGACATGCACGATCAAGCTAGTTCCGACCGGAGCAATCTCTCCGTTTCTGCACGGACTCGCGTGGAGATTCGAAGGTGCTTCACAACAGAAGATACCACGACTGGAGCTGCCGTGTCTGGGGATGGCGGGCGAATTCACGTGTTTCTCGCCGGAGCGATCGGTGCCACCCCAGATGCTGTGGATCGCGGGCGGCGTCGGCATAACGCCGTTTCTGGCCTTCTACGAAGGAACACTCGCTGACTCGTCGGCAACCGACGTCGTTTTGTTGTTCTCGTGCCGCAGCTACGACGTTTCTCTCGTATCACCGCTGTTGGCCCGTTCGGCGAGTCGAGCGAAGATTTCAGTGGTGGTTTTCGTCTCGGACGACGGTGCGGTGGATCTGGCAGGCGACCTCAGCAGCATAACGATCGTACGTCGGCGTCTCGCGAGAAGCGACTTGGATTCTCGTTACACCTGCAGACCGGCGTATTTGTGCGGGCCGTCGATGCTGATGGACTCGGTGGCTGCGTGGCTCGCGGAGGCGAACTGTACCGAGATTTATCAAGAAAAGTTCACCTTTTAGGTGGTGTGACGGAGCCGAGGTCGTCGGCGTGCACCCCACTCGCGAAGACCTGAAGGGTTCGAGTCGCGCTAGTTAAGAGGAACTTCCCAACAACGTGCGTCAAGTGAAACTGCATTTGATTCGAGGCAATTTTTTTCAAATATCGACGAATTTTCGGTGATATACGATGGCTACATTTGCTATTACTGTTTAAAGATCTGTATTCATCCAAAATCATTTTTCAGCCAATCAAAAGGCCCGTCTGAGGATCGCAAAACATCAACGCCCCGGGACCGACGGTGGTAATCGCTGCTGCCTGCTGCTCCTGGCGACTGACGCTCTCCCCCAATGTCTCCGTAGATCCGCTCGGCTTCTCTCCGTCTCCCTCACCGCCGCGACCTCCCCCTTTAAAGTCTCAAGACCCAAGACCCAAGAAGCAATCTCGCGA
>JAADVR010000399.1:0-31252 GCA_023335855.1 Pythium scleroteichum | reverse complement strand
AGCCGCCGCTCTTCCACGTCTGGATCTGGCACTGCGGACACGCGCGCACGGCGCGTCGACCGCCCACGGACTTGGCCCACGCCGCGAACGACGCGTCCGACGTCCACTTCTGGGCCGCGCACAGGAACGCGAACCAGTGCGTCACGCCGCGGCACCCGACGCACGCGACCGTCGCGCACTTGGGACACGAGAACGTGCGCGCGCCGGCGTCGCACACGACGAGCTCGCCGCACTGCGGACGCGGACACCAGCGCGCGCGCGGGTTTTTCTCGTCGCGCACGCGGCGCAGTGTGCGCTCGTAGCGCTGGAAGGCGTCGTGGTCGAGAACGGATCGGAGGTCGGCGCCGCTGAGGCTGCGCTTGCAGGCGACGACGGGACACACGAGCTGGTCTGTAGGAAGTATCAGTTCGAGTCAGTCGCGATGAACGACAAGACGCAAAGCCCACGGCACGCACCGTACTCGACCGCTCGGTCGCGGACCTTTATCTCAACGTACGGGCGCACGCAGTCGCGGCATAGGCGGTGGTCGCACGCCAGTCGCACGTATAGGTCTTTGCCTCTGGCGACCTCGATGGGCTCCAAGCAAATGGGGCACTCGGGTGGCGGCTCGGAGCGTTTGGCCAGCGGATGACGCCCGACTCGGCCGAAGAAGAAGATGGTTCCGAGCAACGAGAGCAGCGCGCCCATGGTGGTAGCGACGTGTCGGCCTGACGACTGAGCGAGTCGATCGGTGTCTTTGACTCGAGGACGAGAGGCTCCAACTGAGATCTCTCGAGGATTCTATTCTCAGTTTTGAGAAAAGGGATGAACGGAAGGAGATACCCAGTCGAAGCCAGCCCCATGCGAGGAGGCTGGAAGAGAAAACGAACGAGCAGCCGGCTCGCACCCACTGGATCTGGTCTCTGACTACTGCACCCACCCCAGAAGAGACGAGATTTTCCTTCCATTTGTACTTCGAGTATTAGTTTTCGACCCTCGCGGCCTGCTGTTGGCCTCGCATCTGCGCGAGCAAAATGCAGAAGAGGAAGTAGCAGCCCACGAACGTAGCGAAGCCGTACATCGAGATGATCGCGACGATGAGCACAATGCCCGTGTACCCCACGACCTGGTGCACGAGTCGCGTGACGAATGCGTTGCCGAAGATGGCCACTTCGTAGCACGAGTAGTGGCTGCGGTCCCAGTCACTGTCGCAGACCCAGCAGTATTCGTGTCTGCAGCTCGTACAAGTCATGTGGTTGCACCCTTCCGTCTTCCAGATCCGCATTTGGCACCGAGGACATGATCGAACCGATCGTCTGTCGCCGACCGACTTTTCCCACTGAAGATACGACGCGTCCTCCGCCACTTTGGCTCGGCACAGGAACGCGAAACGGTGCGCGACGCCTCGGCACTTGAAGCACCCGACTGTTGCACACGAAGGGCACGTGAACGTGGAGGTCGACTCGCAGATGATGAGCTCGCCGCAAGCCGGACGCGGACACCACCGTGCCATCGGGTTCTTCTCGTCCTGAAGACGCAACATAGCGCTGTTTTAGTACTCGCCATGTGACACGACCATAGCACAACACATACGCGCACTCGCTTGAGTGTTTGTCTGTAAATCTGCAATAGAACGTCGCCACCGACGCGAGCGATGTCGCGCTCGTGGATGCTCTGCCTGCACTCGACGATAGGACACACGAGTTGATCTGCGGGTTTGACACCAGCGCCATCAGCCTTCAGTCGTCTAGCTGATTCTACAATGCACGCACCGTCTTCCACCTCGCGCGCCTTAATCTTCATCTCCATATACGGACGCACGCAGCTCGTGCAGAACTTGTGGCGGCACATGAGCTTGACGTGCGTCTCCTGCGCGGCGCTCGCAGCCTCCAGCAGTCCAATCACCGGCAGCTGGTCGAGGCATACGGGGCAGTCCCCAGGTGGCGCGATGTGCGCCGTGAGCCGGCGCAGGCCACGCACGACGCCCTTGAAGAGCGGGAGCATGTCGATCCCTCGACTGGCTTTTCTATTCTGCCTGCGGAGGTGCTCAGTGGGTTGCACGTCTGCAGAGTGTTGGTCGGGTGAGACTCAGGGGATATCTCGTATATGCAGTTCCAGAGGTGTGGCGGTTGAAGACTATACAGGGTACGCTGTATACGGTACCCCTTCTTCCGAGTGTGCACTTCGATGAGCTGCTCGTCATTTCCGCATCCGAGATGCAGTGGGGGCCGCTGTGGCAAATGGTGCTGGCGCTGCTGCCGCTGCCGCTCGCGGGCAACGCGGCGGCCTGGACGCGGCAGCCGCAGGACGAGCACGAGCGCCAGCGCCAGCGCGACCTGCTGCAGCGCGCGCTCGGCGACTACGCGCGCACGGCGCTGCAGGCCGCGCTCCGCGTCGCCCAGCTGCTCGCGGCCGGCGCGCTGCTCTTCCTCTCGGCCACCATCATCTATAGCATGATCTACTACCTCGTGATCCCCTCGCGCCTGCACGAGCAGGAGATCTTCTTCGACTACGGCACGCACGCCGCGCTCTCCATGCCGCAGAGCACGCGAGAGCCGTCGCCGCTGACGCTGCCCACGGCACGACTCAACCTGCTCGACCCAGACCACCAGTGGACCGCGTCGCCGCTCGTGGAACTGCCGGCGACGCCGCCGTATGTGCTCGTGCCAGGTGTCAAGTATGACGTGATCGTGGAGCTCACGATGCCCGAGTCGCGCGTGAACACGGAGATCGGCATGTTTATGGTGCACGCGACTTTCGCGTCGCTGAACGACGGCGTGCTGGCCAGCAGTGCGCGCTCGGCGATCGTCAAGGACGCCCATCCGCTTGTCCACTGGGCGCGCGTCATCGCGTGGCTCGTGCCGTACGCGATGCGGCTGAGCGATCCGGCACAGACGCTCATCATCCCAGTCGTGAACGGCTTCAAGGAGAGCAAGAACCATCCGCTGACGAACGTGGACATCACGCTGAACCACCCATCGCTCCAGATTTACAGCGCCAAGCTCACGATCATCGCGCAGCTTTCGGGCGTCCGCTACCTTATGTACCACTGGTCGGTGCCCACGGCGCTGCTCGTGATCCTCAACATCGTCTTCATCGAGGCGCTCGCGCTGCTCGTGCTCTACGCTTTCTACCAGTTGCCGCCTGCTGCGGGCAACGAGAATGGGTCGCCGCCGTCGGGCGAAGGCCACGGCGACGGCAGCGGCGACGAGCATGCGACGCTGGACAAAGGCGAGCTCTTCGAAATGCACCGCAGTGGCGGCATTCCGCCCGTCCATGTGGAGCGCGCGATCAAGCAGGAGCCGGGGGCGGACGAAGCTCGCAGCGACTTGGGCGTGGCGACGTCGTCGCTGCTGGCCGACGAGTTCGAGTGGAAGTTACGCTATCGCGACGACAAGGAGGCGATCACGGAAAGCACGGCGCAGTGAGAGAGAAAGAAACAAGTTTTTGGATGCTCGATTTGGTAGGTTAATTTACGAAAAATGCAGTCGCTTGTCCGAGACCTAGAGCCCGCTGAGCAGGAACATGGTCGCGTCCAGGCCGATGACCGTGAAGAAGGCGACGATGAACCAGAGCGTCGAGAGCACGAGGACGCGGCGCCGCAGCCGGAGGCGCCACGGGTAAAGGCGCATGAAGAGCACGACGGGGAAGACGAAGCAGATGAGCAGGCAGCTACTGGCGCCTGTGAGCGCGAAGACGACCTCGATGCCCGGCACCCAGATCGCGAGCACGAGCTGCGAGAGCAGCAGCGCGGCCGTCGTGGCGAGCCGCGTGGAGAAGGCGATGTCGTCGAGGTGCTTCGTGAAGGCGAGCTCCTCGATGACGCCACGCAGCGGGTGGAAGAGCAGCGGGAACGAGAGCACGACCGTGAGGAAGACGGCGACGAGCGGCACGGCCATGACCGGGTCGTTCTCGAGGTTGAGCAGCACGTTGCCGCGGATCGTGTCGCCGTAGAGCTGCTTGGCGTGGACGCCAAAGATGATGTAGAGCACGACGCAGAAGGCGCTGACCGCGAAGATCGACTGCGTCATCTTGCGTGTCGACTTTGTCAGCGGCTCGGCGAAGCTGCCGCGCAGCTGGATGAAGAGCGGGATGAGGTTCAGCTGCATCATGAAGGCGTAGTTATAGATCGAAATGGCCAGCGAGACGCGCGAGAAGAGCGAGCCGACGACCACGGTCGCTTGAGGTGCGGCGGTCGCGGGCGGTGACAGAGATCCAGCGGTCGGGTCGAGATCTGGAGATGTCGATGGAGCCGGCGTGAGCGCGTGGAACGATCGATAGACGACGGCAGCCACGAGGTACAGCGAGAAGGCGAAACCCAAGTAACTCGAGATGCGGAGCGCCGAGAGTCTCTTCAAAATGCACAGCGGAAAGACGACCAGCAGGAAGCAGCCCCAGAGCAAGTACATGGCGTACGAGGCCGTCGAGGCCGCGGACAGCGCGTCCGCCTCGGTGTGGTTCACGAGCGTCGAGATGATCGAGATCATGAAAGGCGAGATATCACGCACGATGCGGATGCAGCCCACGCAGCCGCCGTAAATGCCGATAGCCGTCACGACCGAGACGACGTAGCCGAAGATGTCGCCGCCGGCGACGATCGCGATCGACTGGAACGAGCTGAAGCGCTTGCCGGCGCCGATGTGGAGCACGCGCTCCTCGTCGTGGGCGAGCTGCACGTGCGCGTAGAGCAGCGCCGTGGACGTGATGGCCATGGAGGCGCCGACGAAGACGATACCCGCGACGGCCTGCCACGTGGGCACGATGATGAACGTGTACGGCACCGAGAGCATACCCGCGCCGACCACGGACATGAGCAACGTCAAAAAGACGTGGAGGTGGCGGTGGTGGTCGTGGCGCTCGTAGCTGAAGGAGAGGCGGTGCGGCCGCGGCGACGGGATGGGCGACGCGAACATCATCGGGAAGCCTTCTTCGAACGGCGAGCGAGGCGTGTTGAGCGGGAGGTTGGCCCCGTCGAGCGTCCGCTTGACGTTGATCTTGAGGAGACCGTTGCCGTCGGCCTTGGAAGGCGTCCAGTCGCCGCCGTACGAGACATAGCCGCTGGGCGCGGTGGCGCTGCGGGTGCTGAGCAGCGGCAGCGACTCGCTGTCGTACGATGCGGCGGAGCGAGGCATCCGTGTTTCCAGGGAATGGATCTGGGGAGAGGACTTCGTCGCTGGACAGGCTGGTCGGCGGGCCAGGATCCCATTGGGTCTTTGTGAAGAGCTCTTCGCGATCACTTGAATAATGACTGAAGTAAAAAAAGGACCAATTTACGAAACCGCCACCAGGTAATTACGTTTTGAACCCATGTGGACGCTCAAAGCTGAAGCCATTATCACCAGGAGCTGTCGGTGGTCTATTTGTAAATAATTTATGCGGCTCCTTTGGGGTTCTCGACGAGACGAGCAAAGCTCTACGCTCGTCGTCGTCGTAGCTTTTTCGTTTTTTTCACTCCTGGTACACGGGGGAGGAGATGGTACGATGTACGGATCATGCAGCGGGCTCTTCCTTCGACGACGTCGAAGAGAGAATGCTGCCCATGGTCGACTCGGCGTCGGCCATCAGCTGCTCGAACTCTTGGCCAATGGTCAGTGGCGCCGAAAACCCGGTCTCGCTCTGCGGGGCTTCCTTCGCCAGCGATTCGTTGGACGTAGCTCGCGGCAACGTGAGAGATAGACGCTTGGGCTCGAGGTAGTAGCCCTCGGGCTTCACCGGGAGGCTCCGCACGCGCTCCTTGGCGAAGAGAATCGAGCAAAGCTCCTTCAGAATCTCTTCCACCACGACGTACCCACAAAGCAGACGCGTCTCAGCCTCGTGGTCGTTGAGAGAGGTCTCGTTGTTCTCTTCGACGAGCTTGCGGCGGATCTCGGCCAAGCGAGCTTGCCCGTTGACCAGTCGAGACGTGCGTCGAATCGCGTCGGCGTGGACATCTTCCAACACTGCACGGAAGCTTCCGCCTTCGCCTGTGCCAAGCGCCTCCTCGACGTCAAAGACGACGGAAGCGCATTGGTTTTTCTGAGCCAGCACAGAGATCAAACCGGAGAGTGCGAGATTCTCGTGGAACGAGCTCTCCAACACCCGCTCCAGTCGGTTCAACACGAGACGGATTAACAGAGTTGACTCAGTCGAGGTCTTCTTCGTCACCAAAGACTGGGCCGACGGCAGTTTCGTGAGCACGGGCGAGTACGACGGAAGTGAAATCGTCAAAGTGACCTCTTTTAATGGTTTCATGGAGTTGCGCGTGGCAGCCGTGCGTGAGGACGTCGAAGAAACAGAAGCTGGTCCGTTTCCAGAGTCTCGAGACTTCGTTGACCGTGATTTGTCAGGCGCATCTCCCGGCTTGGGTTCGCTAAGGCTCGAGCGTCTGGCATCGTCTTCATCGTCACTATCCAAGAAATCGTCGAGCACAGCGGGTGCGCGCTGACATGTGACATACTCAGCATCAGCAATGTACGAGAGCAGAGATACAATCTGGTCCTCCGAAGAGTCGGTCTCGTTCGGAGAGCTGACAGGGATCTCGACGTGGGAGGCCATTGTATCGAAGGCCTGGATCTTCCAGATATGCGCATTTGCGGCGACAGCAGAATCGGGGAAACGAGATGCAAACCAAATCGCGCTATTCATCTGTGCGCGAGGGCTGAGTGCGCCGACGGAGTCCTTACGGTGGGCCACCACATCGGAGGAGGCGCTGCCCAAAATGGTTCGATCGACGAACTCGTTCTGAAGCTCCAGTAGACTCGTGAACAAATCCATTGTCGCGATGCTCAGTGAACTGGAAAGTGAATCCATGCGATGGATTAGCTCCATGGGCAGTCGGCGTTCGCTTTGTGTAGGTTCGGCTGGTTCAGCTTCAGCTTCTGAGGTTGGCTCCTGGTCTTTCGAAGCTGGCGATGGCTGCACGAGGAACTGCAGAAACATCAGCAACAACGGGTTGGCATTTGTGTCTCGAGAGCAGGCAGCCAACTCTTCCAGAATGATGCGTGCATATAGTGTTGCAGTTCGAGCCGTTACCTCAGACGTATGCATGAGACTCTCCAATAATGGCCCTTCGAGGAATCGGGAATGAAACAATTCAAGGATCTCGCTGCTGATGGACGTACGCGAATCTTTGCCGTCATTCTCCTCGGACAGCTCGAACTGCCCCACCATCGCGAGCGTGCAGCAGAACCGCAGTCTTGTAGCTAGGATCTGCAATTGAGCATCCAGCGACTGGCCATTCGAGCTGACTGTCGTGGAATTGGAACTGCCTCCGCTTTCACGCCTCAGACCGTCTGGAAGCGTTTTCGGCAAGGCGTCGTAGGCCGTCAGGACACCACTCACGGCGTAGTGGCAAAACGGCGTGAGTCGGAGGATGAAGCGACAGAGAGCCGGTTCGTGGACACTTGCGGCGATCACAAGCGCCTCGCGGCACTTTTCGCCCGTCTTTTGGGTCGCATACATGTGCGGCAAGAGTCCCGTGAAGAGCACGAGCTCGGAGAGCTGTCTGGTGGTGGTCGGGTCGGCGTGTAGGAAGAAAAACTCGGTCTGCACGGGGTCACCTCGCAGTTTCTTCCACAGGATGTTGAGCAAGTTGATCAGGCACTTGCGCACGACTGGGTCATCCACCTCCCTCTTCGTCGCCGCCTGGATAAGAGCGACCACCGACACGTGGACCTCTCTCGTCGGAAGGATGGGGTGGTTGACGCGACTCAGCAGCGCGGCGACGAACTGCAGCGCCAGCGACATGATGCCGCATGGCTGGTCGCGGCGGCCGACGTCGCAGAGGTGCGGGATGAGCTGTCGCTCGAGCAGGTACTCGAGGCAGGCCCGCGGCGCGTGGTCCCCTTGGCTCTGCTGGAGCTGCTGGCCGTCGTCCAGCGCGTCGACCGAGCGCGCGAGCTCGGCGCGGTCCGTGTCGTTCTCCTCGGCGTAGATGAGCAGGACGAGCTTCTGCAGCGAGTCGCGGGTGTGGGACTCGAGCAGCTGGCGGCGCTGCTCCTGCGGGTCGAGGTCGCGGGTCATGATGGTCTCGAGGAAGCGCGCGACGGTGGTCCAGCGGTGGTGGAACTCGTCCACGCGCGACTCGTAGAGCGTCGGCGCCACGATATCGGCGGCCTGCGCGAGCGCGTCGGACGCGCGCGCCGCCACCATGCGGATCTTGCTCTTGAACCAGCTCATGGCGGCGTCTCCTCCCGTCGGTCGCACTGCTGATGAGGTCAGTGTGGGGGGAACACGCTACGGACGACACCAGCACACTGTTCCTACCCGGTTGCTAACGAATGTCGTACGAACGTCGTGCGAAAGTGTCGTGTTAAATAGCCCAAGATGACGCCAGTGTGTGGTCTTGTGGCACGTGCCTCCAGCAGATCCGCCAGAGCTGAAAGAATGGAGCTGCTGAGAGGCGCCGTGCTGCGCCGCCGCGCGGCCGTGCGCGTGGCCGCCTCCCGCGCAGGGTCTCGATGGCTGCAGAGCGGCGGCGCCGCCGGACGAGGAGGCGACGAGCCAACAGCGCGCGCGGTGCCCACGCCGATCGCCACGGCGATGGCGCTCGCCGAGCAGCTGGAGCATCCCCGGTCCTCGCGCATTGGTCGCTCGCTGCTCTCGCGTCCGATGTGGATGCCGGATGTAGAAGGGTCCGGACTGACCAAGGAGGATCTTGAGCGGTACGCGTGGCTGGCTTGCTGTGTGTAGATGCGAAGCGGGGCTAATTCCTTGCTGACAACAGAGCCAGGCAATGCCTCGAGCTACTACACGAGCGAGTCGAGAGTGACTGTGCCTGCTACGATGAGAGCGCGCCAGAGTGGCTGGTCAAACGCAGACGCGAGAAGTCGATAACTCGGCGACTGGGCCGAATGTTTTTGGCACTCTTGCGACAGGGCAACTACCGAGACATCGAAGCCATCGCGTTTTTGTGGACCGACGTCTTTCCGCAGCAAGCAAACAATGCGAAACATTGGGGTGTCATCTATGAGCATTATGCTGTGGCGCTAATCAAGCAGAAGCGTTACAGCGAGGTCGTCGAGAAGCTGTTCACAAATTGGCTGGTGAGTATTGGAGAGGAAGACGCCGAATCTGCCGAGATGACTGTGGCTCGCCAATGGATCTTGACACCGGCCACAGTGCCATCAGTGCTGCTGGCTTGTGGACACATTAACGATGTGGACAACGCAGCTCGAGCCCTTCGGATCGCACACGAGTGGGGGATTCAGCTTGATGAAACTGCATATCGTCGCTGTCTAGAAGCGATGATCCTCGATGACCCTGTGAGCAACTTCGATTCAATCACGCAATTATGTGAGGTAATCGTCAACGAGCTCGGTAAAACCGTGCCTCTCCTCGTTCTCCCCCGTTTGATCAAAGCTGCCGCAGAGCGTGGCGAAGTGCATCGCGCGATGAAGTACTATCACCATCTTCCGACGACCCCGATGAACGCCCATACAGAGCTGCATTTTGATGTGTGCTTGCTCACACTGTGGGATTTCCGGTGCACTGACGAGTTACTTCTCGTTCTAAAGCATGTTGTCGAGTCAGAGGAGGCCAGCAGTGATCTCAAAGAGCGTGTGTGCAGGGGGCTTCTCCGAAAGTCTGTCGAAGAGAGGAAAGATTACTGCCAAGAGAAGGCGATGCAAGTGACCCTTGGTGTCCTCGAGCTGATGGAGACCCATCGTATCCGCGCGAGCAACAAACCGTTCCCAGCGCTGCTGGCGACGTTATTGGAGGATGAGCACATTGATTCCGTGGATGGATTTCTCGAGTTCTTCGGCAGGTTCCCGCACGTGATGGAGTGGAACGCGTTTATGATGTGCGAATTACTGCTCGTCGCTGTACGGCTCAACCAGGTCACCCTCATTGACGACCTAGTTTGGCACGCACTGAACAACGGAATCCCAATTAAATACGTCGCTCTTGAGAGTATCGTGGCTTTCTACTACCGCACCGGCAAGTTCAATAGTGTCGAGAAGGCTGCGGATATCATCCAGGCTCTTCGAAAAAACAAGCATATTCCGTTGGGTATGGCGCTGAGCGAGATTGGCATGATGTGCAACAACAAGCTCGGTCGATACGAGGAAGCCATCCTTCTATTTGAGGATTTTGCACGCCTGGATGGTGAACGCAGGCGCATACTGACACGTAAGCCGATGCTCAAGGCTGCGGCGAAAGCATACTTGAAGCTGCAACGTTATGATGAGGCCAGTGCTATGAGTCAACTCCTGAAGTCACACCACGAAGAGGATGCAAGTGAGTCGGTCGAAGAGTGGAGTGATAGCGAGAGCGATGTCGATGAGGACGAGTCGGAGCATGTCAAAGCCCACTCACTGTGAGTTTATGGCATTATGTAGAGAAAAAGGCTGTTGCATCTCAAATATAGCACGAGACGCTGTTTGGGTCGAGTAGAGTGGTGGGTTTTGCCTGGTTCTGGTGCGTGGTGCTGTCCACACCTACAACACGAAAGCAATGCCCATGAAAGGCAGCGCAACCGTACCTGAGAGTGAGCTAGACGTGAGAATCGATGATTTGCTTGCTGAGGAAGCAACACTCGGGCTCGCCACCTTGTCAGACGACACAGGGGAAACTTGCGTGAGTGACAAAACTCCAGCAATACCAGATCCATCATCACCAGCGGTCGAGCCTTATGTCCCGTTCGTGAAATGGCTTCTGTCCGCACCAATGGAGGAGATCGTATACCTCCACAAATCCCTCCCGTTCCAATTGACTGCGCCGTTCGCTCAGTCCGAGCCGAACGAGGACTATCCTTCTTTAATCTTCGAATTCAAGACAAAAGGATTGGCCGAGTACGCAAGAGCCGAGGCAGAGGCGGAGTGTGAAACTGTGGCAGATTTGCTCTCAGTCGCAACGAGGGAGCGGGACGGCATCGGCGAAAAAGTGATGGATTTGCAAGCTGAGCGAGAGCTAAGTCGCGAGCGCATTTCCTTGCTCGAGTCTCGAATCGTCAAGCATCTGCAGGACCGCGATTTGGCGATTGCCGAGAAGTACACAACTGAGAAGCAGATCGCGGAGATTGAGCAGTGGAAAGCACAGCACCCGGAGAGGAGACAGTCCGTGCTCATGGGATTCCTCAAGAAGTCTGAGAAAAGGAGCAGCGCCATCGCATACACGAACAAAGACATTGAGCGGCTCCAGAAAGACATTGCAGACACTAAGCTCGAAACGGCGCTCGCCAAAGGGGAGCTCGACACGCACTATTATCGTCTGCGTCAGCTGGAGAAGAAATGCGTCGAGCTCAAGCTGGAGATTGCGCAGGCCAGTGCTCTTGAGGACGACCTGCAAGCGAGCTTGGCACAGCTGCGACGCGAACGACGGTCCTCATTGGACAAGCTGCAGCAAGTGTGCGACTTCTCTCTCGCCTCCCAGAAGCAGGCAAGCCCACGGGGCAAGAAGATAAGCTTGAGTTCTCGACGAACAGCTCTGCAATTGTAGCCATTTCTCTACTAGTCATTTTGTGTCTTTGACTGTACGGTGGGAGTGATGGTCCTGCAGGTTTCCGTTTGAAGTGCAGCGAAATCCATAGGCCACCAGAGAGGAACATGTGGCCGCTGCTTGACGCCGGCGAGGCGGACGGAGACGATGTGGCGCTGGGAGAAGCGCCTGCGTACGATGCGAGAGGTGGAGTACAATGAGTCTACCGAGTGTAGCAGGCGGACTCATCGTGGGAGCTGGAGAGAAACAGCCTACTTCAACATGTTCAAAGGTCACTGGAAGCGAGTGCATGATGCGTGTTTGCGCGCGCTCCCTCTGGTTGACGAATGCGATCTGCTCATCCGAAGCGGCGCCTCCAGCCGACTTTCGGAAGATGCCAAGGCGGTCGTGGCAGCCATCGCGACCTCAGATCAGAAGGGCATTGGTGGTGGCGACACAACGCCGTCTATATGGTCTTTCATGATGCAGCCACAGGACAGACCGACGTCGACTTCGCAAGTGAAACGAGAGCTGGACACCACTCAGATCGAGTTTTACCCAAGAAAAAGTCAAATAAGCCCGGTAGAGAGAACAGGCCACGTTGATCAAACCGACCGGCGAAGAGTTAGAGGGGTACTTGGTCATCTGCAAATACAGGGAAGCTCGATTGCAAGCAAAATTGCTGACAGGCTACCACCACTACCGAAAGACATCCCCTTCATTTTGCGTTCTCACACGTGAGCTTTAATAGTTCCTCAATGTGGTCGCTTACATCTAACTCGCCACCCTCCAGGTCTGTCTCGGGCAATATCGACTCAGCTCATCGAACGGCTCTCACGATCACAATCGATCTCAACGAGGAGGCATTAGCTCTTCGCGTGATGGAGAATACATGGAAACTACGATTTTTTTCCAAACGAGGCAGCTTAGCCACACGGGCGCGGGAAGTGGTACTTGCGGTCTCTCTCGCGAATGATGCCCCGAACCGAAAACTCGACGCCTTGACCTGTGATATCCCGTCAATCTTTCAAGATATCCATGTTGACTGTTCGAGAACGTCGACCGAAAAAGCTCCCTTCACTGATGTTTCCGGCATAACAAGCGACAAGGACACTGCGTGCACTGTATATGACAGACCAACACAGCGAACGTCCCCATGTCCGGTCAAGTTCGATGGATTCTTGAAGAAGTATTCAGTACGCGTGACACTGAAGGAAGAGGCATCGCAAATCTTGAAGAATGCCGTCAAGAAGAATGTGAGTATTCTTCTAAGCAACGCGGTCCCCGTAACTCTCTCGAAGGATATTGGTTCGCTATTGAGAAGAGCGTCGTCATCAGCCCTGATCAATCAGTCGCCTTGCACTGCAGTATATGGACTTCAACAGAGGTCTTTGCCTTCCGAAGTGACTGAGGATGATCGAAATCGAGTGGAAGCATCGGCGTCTGCACTCGTGGACCTCGCAGTCGGAGTTATCAAGTCTCTTAAACCTCCCCCCGTCTCATCAACGAGTCTCTCCATCGCCCTCCCGTCAATATGGAGGCACGAGGTAACCACTAAAATTACCAGAAATGCGCGAGCAAGTATGTGGGGCATTCACACCGATGACAGCAATGACAAGTCCGATGAAGAGATTCGCCAAGTTTTCGTCGCACCAACTCCCCCCGATAAAAGTCTGAACGCAACTCAGACAGCAGATTCAGCAAATATACAAGACGAGGAGATGATAGTTGGCAAGCCTCAGAACAAAGTTGACGATGAACCAACAACAGCGAAAGCATCGAATTTGGCACAGCTCAGAAGTAAGGTGATTACTTTTGCTGTCGAAGAGAATGTCACCACAGACGAACTCGTCAGTTCGTTCCTTCGTCAGGTTACACCAGAGAGTTTGTGTTCGGTGCTCGTCCCTGATGAACCAAAAAGACCGAGCAACCAAAATTTTCGCTTAATCATTGATAACTTAGCTCGCCCCGCAATCTGGTTCCTTAGCCGCATGAAGATGCTAAGGATGACGGCCAATGCTGTGGACAATGCTCTAAAGTCGATACCACTGCAAGTTCTCGAGGCAATTACCATCCAACTCCATTCCAAGTTGAAAACTATCTCGGCAAACCCAACAAAGACTCCGGTCGATCAGATCATCAACACGTGCACGGCATTTCGATCGTCCGCATGGCTCCACGCTCTAAGGTGACGGTGTTTGGTATGGGTAAATGGTAATTAATTATCCACTGAGTGTCGTTAAAACCTGCAGGATGACGATTGAATGCGATAATGGCTCGAGGGGATCGGCTGTGTTAATCCTTTCAAGGCTTCTGCTATCATCAACATACCGAGCCACCCTTGGGCACAAACATGTTCACACATTATCGACACTCCACAACAATCTGGGAGGAAAGTTCAACACGTCGGAGTGGTGTGACCATGCTCAAGTTATTGATGATTTCGAACCAACGCAACTGCGACCACCAAAAAAGATGCGTCATGCCTCGACGAAGCCCGAATTAAACCCTGTTCGAGTTTTGTGCAGTTTACGCTTGCTGGAAAACGTATGTTCAAGGCAGGCAGACTGGTGTATCAGAGAAATACTAATTGTTAGTTGGATGGCTATAGGATGGGCTACTCGAGGCAATGGCAGATCAAGGCATATCTGTCATCGAACGTGACCTACCCTCGGCAATAGATGTTATCGTCGACGAACACAATGCGATCGTCTTCCTTCAAACGCACGCCTTTACAGGTCCATGCAACACGTCGAAAACCTTGGTTCACGCGCATTAACTCCCACCCCATGTGCCACAGTATTGGAGGAAAATTTGATGAAGATGCTCACGTTCGAACTCGCGGAGTCACAACTTCAGTTCGAGACGATCTGGCTTATCGCAGGTACTCTCCAAACTGCTTACTGTGGATGACTAGTATGTTGCTGACTGTTCAATCTGAGCAGACGCAAAGGCGGAGAGCGAGCCACTATTGCACAGCCTCTATGCCGCACTGGCGAATTTCACTGTTTGTGTGCAAACGTTCGTTTGCGATAGCGACGAAGAGACAGCTGAAGTAATGCGCGGAATCATCGATGCCTGCGCTGAGACTGCTCTGTCAAAGCGTCGACAGTTACCCAAGATGTGGTTCGCTAGGCCATTCATGCTCGAGGAAGAATCTCAACTTGAGCGGTTCTTGTCGTCCACAAGAGCTTTGAATGCTTATGCAGCACAATCTGCTCTTCACAAGCTGTCTATGAATGAACTGTCAGTCTTGAGGTATGCAGACCATAGCCATTCGATGATGACTAGTATGTACATACCTGACACAACTTGACTGTGAAGTCTGGAGGAGTTCGCGCAGATCTTGCAAGGCTCGCTGACTCAAACCCAGGCTTCGTTGCTATGGAGGTGAGTGGTGCATTTGAGCTTGTGTGAGGATACTGAAATCACGGTATTGCTGTAGATTTTTACACAGCAATCATGGGATCGGAGCCGGTGAATAATGAAATTTCTCGCTGAATTATCTTTGCCCATTCGCCCGCATTTCCTGAGCAGCTTGAAATCGTCCGGTATAATAACCAGACTGGTACCAAGACATCAAGAGATTTGCAAGGTCGTCTTGCGTCTTAAGCGTGGAGGGGAATGAATGAGAAATTGGACTAGGAGCCGACGGAAATGGCATTGGAGGCATGCCGACGTTATTTGGGGAAAACGACGTCGACGGCGGGGCCGGTGGTACGTGCGTCCATTGCGGCGTATAGTTGTATCCTCCGTGATGAGGTTGCATTGGCGCCGGCGCGTTGTAGTAATGGGACCCAGAGGGATGATGCGAAGTCTGCTGGGCAACGTTCCACTGTGCTTGAAGCTGTGCGTACGCCTGGGCATAAGCTGCTTGGTACAGTTCGTCCTGGGTCGCTGGTTGAGCAGGCATCTCATGGCTGTAACCATGAAGAGGGGTCTGCGGCGGCCCCGGATGTTGCGAGTTCAATGGGCCAGAGCGTGGAGCCTGGTCAGCTTGCGGGGAACGCTGCGATGTGGTTTTGCAAGGATTTTGCTTCCAATTCAACTTGGGTGCTGGAGAATATTTAGCCTTAGGTATCGGGGAGTTCTTAGGCTTAAACCCTGGAGAGTTTCTCGGCTCTTTCTTCTTCCCACGCATCGCGTCGTCGAATGCCTACATGCCACAACTTTAGCCGATCAAGCTCAGGGCTCACAGAAGCTGCGTGTCGCACCCGCACGATGGCCATGTCGTCCCATCGTTCCTCCTCCAGCGAGGCTTCCTCATCGCTGCTGCTCTAGTGGTGTTCATTGATCGTTAGGTCTTGCCTGACACGCATCCAGGCCTCGGCGTCCGCACCATGATCGCTGGAAGCCAAACTTTAACGGCTTTGTGGTGGTGTGATCCATTTTGATGTGGTCCACGTGATTTAAAGCTTCTACGTTACGTGGTCCACACACAACGTCCAAAATTTTCGCTGCCCTTTCTTGAACATTGGGAAGGTTGCCCGACCGTCCGCGCCATATCTCACTCCAGGCACCGTCAGGGAGAAAAAGAGAATGATAGCTGCCGAAAATCAGGAAAAATCCAGGGGCGCGATGTCAAGTGAGATTTGGCACGTGGGTTTTCCAACCCTTTCTTCTCTACTCCGTAGGTGTGAATTGAGAGATGAAATCGCTGGTGGTGGACGGAGGCAGCCCTCGCTTGGATATCTCACCCAATTCACAGCAAGCGAGACGGTGCCCGCTTGATTGGATACAGTCTCACCCCTGATCGGTCCACTCTCCCGCCGGTAGCGAAATATTTGAATTGACTGTTTCTTCAAGGAGAACTTCGGCATTCGACACCTGCAACCATGCGAGCCATTACTGTCGGACGCAGTGTCCACGGTGGAGCACGGTGCCCCCTCAAGTGTTGGTGGGTTCACAAATCCTCTCAAACAGCCTGACCAAGAAAACCGAATCAAGCCAAGAGATACCTGCGAAACCGGATGCTCGCAGCGGTCATATCTCACTTTCGCTGGCCGTGCTTTGGTGCAAAACCTCCAGCAGTTGATGATCACTCGCACACTTTAGTCCGCCTCCCCTACCCCTTAGCGTCCCACGCTCACTTGGGGCTTGGGGTCGGGGCTTTTCTGGCCTCGAAGCGAGCGAGAGTCAGCGCCTCGCCGGGTCGTGACTCGCGGCCCGCCACTCGGAGACTCCGCTTCCTCCGCATGCAGCTCTGGCGGAAGCTCGCGCTGCTCGGCGTCGCCTGCGGCGCGGCCGCGGCCCAGGACTCGCCGGCGCCGCCGGCGGCCACCACGCCCACGCCAACAACTACGGCGCCCACGGCCGCCACGCCCACGCCGACGACCGCGGCCACCAGCGCGTCCGGCACCGGCATCTCCACGCTGCCGGCGGCCGCTGGCATCAGCGTGGACGGTGACTTCAAGGTGGTGCGGCTCGCCGACGGAGTGGACAGCGTGCGCCTGGATGTCGCCAGCGGGCGCGTGGCCGTGGCGAGCGACGCGGCCAAGGCCGTGGAGGACGACGTGGCCAAGCAGATGCGCGTGCTCATGGGCACCGGCACGACCAAGGTCATGCTCCAGACGCTCTCGTCGGACGTCATCACGCGACTGTATGTGGGTCGTATCGGAGGGTGGAGACGCACACGCTGACCCACATGGTGTAGGGAGATATCCTCGTACCAGGACACACGCCAGGCCAAGATCAGCTTCCCGAATTCGGGACTGTCGAACCTCTCGTCGCTGACCTCGCTGTGCGTTGCCGGCTCTGGAGTGGTTGCAGTGTCATGCAGAGTGCTCACGTGTGTATGGCGCAGAACGTTCTCCAAGATCCTCTTTGTCAAATCGACTGTCAGCTTGGTGGTGCCCATCACGCTGTCGTATCTGTACGTTGCTCTTGTTCGCCCGCATTCCGTGGACGTCACTGACCGTGTGATTCCAGGAAAATCGACAACACCAACGTCGCGGACGTTGCTGTGAGTGGAAGCTCCCAACTCAAAGAGTTGTACGTTTCTCGACGTGTAATTGGGGACGTGACGCGGACGAGCTCACTGTGATCGTTGCTTTAGGGACTTTGAGAATACGAACTTCGGATCTCTTCCTTACGTGCTGTATCAGCGCAAGTACACGGACTCACTTGCAATGTGAGTGGACAAGCGTGCAGCACCCGACTGCATCCAGACAGGTTGACTGACAATAGGATTCCTTTTGCAGATCGTCCAACCTAAATATCTCATCCAACATAACTCAGCTGAGCGCCGAAGAGTTCGCCAACGCTCAGCACAATCTCGGAGATGCGGGCGCCTCACTCGTTAGTTTCCAGTCGTCGTGCGAGAACGTATCGTCATCCACACGCCACATCGTGTGCAGTGATTCAGAACGCGAAGGCGTCCGAGATTTCGGGTCCTCTAACTTCGTCGAGAATCCAGCGACGCCGACACCGACGACCACGTCCCGAAAGTCCTCCTCGAACACGACGCTCACGGTCATTGTCATCGTGATCGCAGTCATCGCGGCCGTGCTCGCATACTTCGTTGCCCGCCGATACTTCTGCACGTCAGCCTCGTCTTCGCGATCGCCTCGCAACAATGAACGCACCGTCGGACTTATCTCCAAGGAAGATCCTCAAGCGCAGAACAAACTGTCTTTCATCTCGAGCGACGACGCGTTGCGCCCAATCCGACTCGAGCAGCAAGACATTACGATCAACAAGTCGCTGGGCACGGGTCGACTTTGGGTTGGGGACTTTGCTGGACGGAAGGTCATCGTCAAGCGCATCGAGGCGGAATCGAGCGACAGTTACGCGACCAAGGGACTTATCACGCAAGCCCGTGCGCTCGCGACTGTGGCGCACCCGAACATCGTTAGTCTGATCGGTGTGACGTGGGTGCAAGGAACAGACTTTGGCGTGGTCGCTGAGTTCATGGAGAAAGGCACTCTTAGGTCGGTGCTGTCGGATCTCGACTCGGAACTGGACCTGCAGAGCAAGCTCCACATGTGTCTCGATATTGCGCAGGGACTGATGTACCTGCACAATAGCGAACGCAACATGTACATGAAGCGACTGACCAGTCGTAAAGTGCTGGTCAACGGAGCCATCGAGTGCAAGCTTAACCTCTACGAGTGCCACCCCTGCACGAACCGCATCGAGTACCCTGAAGTGTTCGGCGCCGGAGAGATGGCGTGGGAAGCGCCTGAGCTGATCACGCGAACGGGCGTGCTGGACCCACGCAAGATGAACATTTTCTCTCTCGGTGTGCTCATCGGCGAGATCATGACGCGCGTGTCCCCGTACCAGAGCGCAGTGGACGCCGTTGGCCACACACTCGCAGACCTGGAGCTCTCCAAGCGGATCCGCCGACAAGAGCGCCTGATGCCGCACGAAAACCGACGCGAGTTCACCGAGTTGCCCCCCGTGCTTCGTGACATGGTTGAGCGGTGTTTTTCCTACCAGCCCCTCCTGCGACCGACAGCCGAAGAAGTCGTGCACTGCCTCGAGTCCGTGAAGGATTACAGTGAGAGGGTCGGGTCGACCACAAGTCTATAGGGCCCGACAAGGAGCAGCGTGTGGGGTCGGCTGTCGTCCACCCAATTTGAATTATGAAGACGGCCGTCGCTTGTCGCCGCTCTGTCCTCCTCGGCCTCCACGCCGTTAGTAGTTTTGTTAGTCAACCGGACAATTGTCATAACTCATTCCTGAGTTGCTGCAGCTACCTATCGGTTCCTAACCGACGGTTTCCTTTTTTCGAAGTTTTTTTTCTCTCCTGCTCGGGACGGGCCCATCCTGACCCGCGACCATGGCGTCGCGCCTGCAGCGCCGCGCGCCGGACGAGCGCGTGGGCGACCTGCTCAGCGACAGCAACTCGGACGTCTCGTCCGTTGCCGATGATGTACAGAGACGAGACACGTCTCTCGAGGAGCTCAACGCCCACCAGCGGCCGGCGGTCGTCAAGCGCAAGAACAGCAAGTGGTACGACTCGGACGGCGATGACGACTGGAACCACGTGGCGAGCGACGGCGACAGGGCGGCCAAGCCTGAACTGGCGGCTGAGACGAGCCAGGCGAAGGCGGCGCTCTCCCCTGAGCTGCTCGCCGCGCCGCCGACCAAGCAGCCGCCAGAGAAGCGGTCGAGCCTCAAGCACCTCGTCAAGACCTTCAACCTCTCGCCTTTCAGGTCCAAGCGCAAGGGCCTGGACGTCCCGTCGCCCGTGAGCTCCGGGCCCGACACGCCACGCAACGGTGAGGCCCGTGCCAAGCCGCCGGACGCCGTCGCGCGCATGCGCTCGCCCTTGTCGGACGTCTCGTCGGTCGGCGCCGGCGCATCTGTGCTCTCGAACGCGAGTGAGCACCGCCTCACGGCCGAAGCCATCGGGCGGAAGATGAGCCACGACCCCAACGGCGTCTTCTCGGACCAGACCATCGGGTCCGATGTGGTGTCACCCCAGGGATACCGTAACTCTCCAGCGGCGGTGGACTCTGCACGCCGCCGAAGCAATGTAGTCCAGTCTCCAGGTGGAGACGACACACCAGCGGCTCGACGCGGCTCCGAGATTCCTCCGCCGCTAACCTCCGCGGGGGACGCTTTGAGCCCCGGTCAGCGCAAGGTTCCAGGCGCGTTTCCTGGTCGTCCAGAGAGCGGCGTGCTGCTGGAAGGCTGGCTGCGGCAGAAGCAACGCCGCGGCGTCAAAGGCATGAAGAAGTGGAACTCGCGCTACTTTGTGCTCTATGCGAAGACGAACGAAGTGCGCTACTACGCGGACGTTGTGCAGTCGGCGTGGGGGCCGATCCCACTGGGCGAGATTGGCTCCATCTCGCTGCGGCTCATCCAGCGCATCGGCAAGCCCAGCACGCTCAAGTACAAAGGCTGTCGGCTCGACATCACGTGCCGCAACACCTGGGGCACACACTACGCTGACGACTACGTCTCGTCCGACGACGAAAACAGCAACAACAACTACCACGACGGCGACGCCAACGCGCGTGTGAGGTCAAACGATAAGACCAACTCGACCCCAAAGTCCTCGCGCGTGTACAGTCTCATGGCCGACTCGCCTCAGACTGCTGGAGCCTGGTTCTCGATGCTCGACAGTCTGCTCGTGCGCAGCGCTAACAGTCCTCGCGTGGATGTTGCCCCGTCGTCTTCGTCCTCCACAAAGCACCTCAAGCGTGTCGGCTCAACCGTGAGTATGACCGCGGCGGCCACGAAGACGACGACGCGCCGTCGCCCGAGTGCTCTGGGCACGGAGACGATCATCTTGGCTGGGCCGAATGACCACGTCCCTAAGCCAGTGCTGTACGCTATCAACTTCATTTTCGACTCGTCCCCAGGCATTGAAACAGAGAAGTTCTACGAGATGGAGGTGGAACCTGTTAGACTCAAGGTAGGAGCTGCCCTATATGGCAAAGGTAGGCGCGTTGGATGCTAACGGACGTGTGCGACCAGGCGGCACTCAAGTTCCTGAACCAGTTTGCGACTGACGGGAAGCGCAAGCCCGGCAAAGAAGAACTGGAGCAGGCGCTCGACCCGGTGACGGCCGGCGCCGTGGTCAAGTTGTGGCTCACGCAGCTTGAGCAGCCGATTGTGCCCTTCGAGATGTACGAAGATTTTCGAGCGCTCGCGGTCGACGCGAAGGCAGCACCGTTCGAGCTCTCGCGCCGGCTGAAGTCTCTAGTCAGCGTGCTCCCTCGACGAAGCTTGTACGTGCTGAGCCATCGCATCTGTGGTCGGGATAGGACTAACGAAATGGCTCTGCAGTGCGATGCTGGCGTGCATCCTCTTCCACCTGAACGACGTGAACGCATACGCGTCCAAGAACGGCATGGACGCGACGGCACTTGCCTCTATCTTCGGTGAGTTCATCGTTCGCCCTCGCACTACAAGCAACAACCTAGAGGACAGTGAGAAAGAGTCGCAGATACTGCGCATCGTCATGGAGGAAATGATCACCCACGTCGACGGTATTATCGACGAGAAGGAGGCGGACATCCTCGATCGCGTGTAGACATTGTATTGCAGTTGCTAGTTACACTTTCAACCTCACTCCTCGAGGGCAGAGCGCTCGACCTTGACGTACACGATGTGTTTCCCCGGCACGAGAGCCATGCCGAGGCTGCGGGTCGTGCCCGTCTTCCAGAGCTCCTTCTCCTCCTCTTCTTTGTCGTCTACTTCCTGGTGCTGCTGCTGTTTCTGCTTCGCGCCGCCTTTCTTGGCATTGGCGTGCGTGCGATGCAGCGGCGCGTACTCGCGCGTGTCTGTGAGGATGACGTTCTGGTGCTTGTCGAAGCAGTGGAACTTGCCGACGACCACGCGACCGTCGCTAATCTTGATGCGCAGCACTGCGCCCAGCAGCTTCATGACCTGCTGCGTGGCCTCGCCGGCCACAGACGGAGCAGACGCCTCCACCTCTCCCGGCCCGTTCAGCACGAGCTGGGGCGACCCATTGAGAGAGAGCACGGCGGGCGTCTTGAGGCGGAGCATCTTCGCTGGAGCAACGATCGAATGACGAGTTCACAAGGTGCTCCCATGTTGCAACCACACCCTCATTGAACAACCGGGGTGTCAGGAGGTCCAGACCGCGAAGAGGCACTCGCGAAAGATGGCGTTCAGAAGCGGGGGCTCGCCGCTGGCCGAGATGCAGCGCCTGGAGACGCTGCACCAGCGTGACCCGCAATCAGCAGCCAACCTCGTGGCCAACGGCAAGCTGCTGGTCGAGTGGGCGCGCGACGGCCGCCTGCGCGAGTTGCACTGTGCGCTCGACCACATGAGCGAGGTGACAAGCTGCTTTACGGTCCCGCGCAGTGGGACTTGGCTCACTTTGAGATGCTATCCATTCTTTGCCACTATCATGCTACCAGGAACGTGTGCTGTTGTTCTACTCGGTGCGCATGTTCCGCGTCGCGTGTCTCACGCGTCGGCTCGACGTGCTGCGCTTCATGCTTGCCAACGGCTTCGATCTGCAGCAAGCGTGCATGCGGGATGTACTGCACAGTGTCGTGGAAGCGATCGAAGACCACGCCAGCGCGGACGCGACTCAGCCCCTCATCCGGTTCCTTCTTGACGCGGGCGTGGACGTCAACTGGCAGGTGGGAGCGACTGTCTTAGCCCACGAAGACGTGGCGAATCTCACGCTTCGTGGTTCCCCGTAGCGCAAGAGCGATCTGACCACGGCGCTGCACATTGCGTGCCGTCGGAACTTCTACTGCATCGCGCACTTGCTCATCCTCTACGACGCCGACGTGAACGCGGTCGCAGCGGTGCGTTCATCCCTCTTGTTCATCCACAAAACACTCACTAAACCTCACTGCTCAGAACGACGAGATGCCCCTGCTGAGCGCCGAGCGCATCGCACTGCTCGGTCGCGCGGCCTCACCAGACGACGTGCACGAGAACGAACGACTCGTGTCGCTACTGCTCAGCTGCAGCGCTCGCCGGTCGTGGCGCAGTAGTATGGACAATGCTCCTCCCGCCGGAGAACGAGACTCCGCGGCCTCCGAGCGCCGGCCCCTCGAGGGCCCAGCGACGTGGCAGCCGCGCGTGCTCGGCTTCTCGGGCGCGACGGCCCACTGCGCGATCTCCGTCTCGCGCCCGCTCGTCGGGGAAGAGGAGCTCGTCCAAGCGTTCGTCGAAGGGATCCAACTGGATACCCCACCCTCTGGCTGGTAGTTTCCACCAATCGTATTGGTGTGTGTCTTTATTTCCACCAATACGATTGCCGTTGGGGGTTCTATGGTTCTTCTGCGACCCCGGGTGTGGTCGACAGAAAAGGACTGGGAACCTCGGAGCCCTTCCTTCGACGGATGCCCATGGCCGACCGCCCTCGCCACTCGGCTGACCTGCCGCTCTCGCTCTCGGCGCTGCTGCTCGTGCTGCGCGACGCCGAGCACCTCACGGCGCGCTACGGCTCCACGTCAGCGGCCTGCGCGCGCCTCGAGGAGCTCGAGCGCGGCCACGCCGAGCTCCAGGCACAGGTCGCGACGCTGCAGCAGAAGCTCAACATGGCCGTGGTCGCCGCCGCCGCCGCGCAGGTGGACCAGGCGCCCCCGCAGAGCGTGCGCCCGCCGCCCGTGCTGTTCGACGTGGACGCGCTGCTCGGGTTCCTGCAGCGCCACTGCGCCTGCCGCGGCAGCCTCTCGCTGCTGCACCCCGTGCTTGCCGACTTCCAGCGCTCGTTCGTGCTGCCGCCGGACACGCGCTTCCCGACGCGAGACGTGCTGCTCTCGGTCCAGGAGATCGGTAACGTGGCGGCACAGGAGCAGCCGCCGCCGCCGCACCAGCATCCGTCGCTCTATCTGCACCCCAACGACAACACCTACTCTACCCCGCTGAGCCACACGCCCATGCTGGCCGACATTGCGCGCAAGAAGAAGACCCACGAGGTCTCTCGCCTCACGCCCAAGTCCAAGACGCCCGGGTCGGCGACCTCGAGCCCCGCGCGCCAGAATGGGAACGGCACGCCTCGTCTGATCGCCCCCGCCGGTCGCCCGACGGTCAGCTCCCCTCAAGTTGATCGGCGCACTCACCAAGAAGAGACCCAGACCGCCAGCGCGGCTTTCATGCTCTCAGCTCTCTCAAGACCCACCAGCGGAGGCACGATCAGCAGCTCTTCGACCACGAACGGCGTTTCCACGGCGACGACGGCGACGACTCAGCCGAAGCCAACAAAGCCGAGTGCTCCCCCTGTGAACCGACGGCCGCAACCTATCGAGCTGGGGCCGCCGAAGAAGAAGCGTATCCATCGCCGCCATGATGAGGCTGGGGCCGACGCGGAAAGTTCACTGGTCGGCGACGACGAATCGGACTCGGCTGCGGGGGCGCGCCAGCGCGGAACGGTAACGTCAGCCAATGCAGCGGCGCCTGGGAACCATGAAGTCGTGGTGAAGCAAAACCTGTCGCTTCCATACGACAAGCGTAATATCGTCGAACTCAAGCAGGCGTCAATGTTCCTCACGCTCGAGGGCCTGGACGACTTGAACCGCGGTGCGCCTTGGGATGAGGTGTACAAACTACGCTCGACGTTCTCCTACGTGCTGGACTACACTGCGCTGGGGGAACCTGCTCGCAAGTGGTACATTGGTGCGTTGCGCATCCAGTTTGTGTGGCGCCGGGAGTTCTGGGAGCGGCTCCACTGGCTGCCGATGAGTGAAGCGGTCTGCAATGGCCCAGTGTGGGACAAATATCGCCAGACCCGCAAGCGGCGCGCCAACAAGGCCATCGCCTCGTGGCGCAAAGTGTACAGCGACTCGCTGGAGCTCATGCGCCAGCGACTGCTGCCCGAAGACGTCTGGTGCGACGTGTCTCTGTGGTACATGCCGTCGACCCCGCTCTACTGGCTGCCGACCTCGACCGACCTCGAGGCTGAGCTCGCAGTCGTGGACGCCAAGCATCCCGTGCGCTGCTACTTTGTCAAGGACATCCACAAGCACCCGTTCTACAACGACGACGACATCCAGCGCAAGTACCCGCACAAGTACGAGCTCCCGCCGCCTCAGCTGCTCGCTCTTCAGAACGAGGACAAGGAGTCGCGCGTCAACTTCACACCCGAATGAACTCGGGTTTTTTTTTGCGCAAGTGGACAGCACTTGATCTCGCTAAAAACAGTATATTTTTCAGACCATTCGGGAACTGGGGTTCCCCTTCTCTCGATCTACATCGCCTCCGACTCGGCCGCCTCCTTCGAGTACTTCTTGAAGATGTGACCGGGCAGGATCCACTGGTCCCAGTCGTTCTCGTACTTGAGGTAGTGCACGTAGCATGCGTTCGAGCGGATGACCTTAAGAACAATAGCGTTGTACAACTGACCCGTACTGCCCCACTTGGCGAGCACCGACTCGTGGACTTTGGGCGCTTTGCGGTACGGTACACGCTTGGAAGATCGTGTAGATCGCTGGTAGAGCGAGTTGAGGGGCAAGAACTCGTCGTAGATGCTGCCCCAGTCGACATAGTGGACCTGGACAAGTTCGATGTTGGTGGCGATCTTGAGCACGCGTGCCTTGTTCCGCCTTTCGAAAACTTGTACACCGATTGTGTCCCCCACTTTTAGCTTAAGATCTTCCCAATGCGTCGAAAGCGTGGTCTTGCCCAACGCAATCGCGTTAGCGACAGGAGCGGACGTTGTCCCGGAAGAAGACTTCGGTGCAACCACACTAGGTTTAGTGGTGTCTTCATCCGAGTCATCCACGACTTCCACAGCAGCTGCTGGTACTGGGCCACTCACACTAACAGTTGGGGCTACGCGCTTACTCTTGGATTTCTGTCCAGAGGCATGTGGTGCCGTAGGATCGATACGCACCAGCAAATGATCGATGTCTTCGAGCAACTTTTTCCAGTCCCAAGAGTCTTCGGTGGGGACAGCTTCCTCAAGCGAGATGACCCGCGACGCATGGCGGAGTGCACGTAAACTGTCAAGTTTCCGAAGAGTGTAAACATTTTGGCCAATGTCCGTGCCGTTTCCGTGGTAGATTTCTTCTAGCGAAGCCATCACATCATGTACAGCATTCCACAATATTTCGGCGTGGTTGATACTTGGTGAGTCTTGAGCCATGAAAGACGTGAGGAACCCGGGCATGTTGACAGCATCCACATGGAAGCGATGGTACGAAAGACATGCGGTCACGTTTTCGCACGAGTGGAAAGTTCCTTCAGGCATGTACAACATCTGTCCGGGCTTGATATCGACACGCCACGCTGGAATGAACGCCAGCAGTGGCATCTTGTCCAAGTTCACCTCATGGAAATTAATCTGGTCATGGACGCTGTCGATCTTGGCGGCGCTTTTGTGCAGCATCGTGACTCGCTTGGTGCCAACGATTGGAGCGATGGTGATATCTAGTCCTCCAGGGTCTTGATGCATGCGGGAGCTTGTGCTTCTCTGGCCCATGAATAGATACTGAAGAGGATTGTCGCCACGCACAGAGTCGAGCCAGTATAGAAGCAAATTGTCGCCGATCACTGGTAGCTCCTCACATTGGTAGCAGAGCAGCTTTCCTGCTTTGGGAGATAGCGGGAATTGCCACTGGTGCAAATAGTAGTCGGGCTTGCCTTTCTCCCAGTAGTTGCGAACGTAGTACGCAAGCGCCAAGTGGGTTTTGATCGGGTTAGTCTCCTCGTAGTTTTTCTCGATCACTGGCACTTTAACATCGTGGAGACCGCGTAAGAAGGCTTCAGTATCAAGCGAACCGTTTGGCAGTACCCAGTCTTCGGCGAACTTCATCCAGCCCGTGTACCCTTCCAGAATGAACGGCGTAGACGCTAACCGTAGCGCATCAATCTCATGCTTGGCGTTGGGTGCATTGACGTTGATCACCTGCACAGGACGGTAATGGAGTTCTTCCCACTGCGTCGGCACCGAATACGTCGGATGTAGCGAAGGATCGTTCCGGTCTTTCACCTTGTACGATTGGCCACGCAAGGGAGAGCTGTTGACATCGCTACCGGGTGCCATCTTACGCTTACCCGCCTTTTTGTTTTGTCGTTCACTATCTGGTTGTTCACTGCTCGACGAGTACGTCGAATCGACTGAACGCTTCCTCGCTGACTGCGACGGCGGCAATGGCGCAAAGAACTGCGTGATCGATGGTACGGGAGGTGCGGCAGATATCAGCTGTGGGGAGCTCAATGGCCGGGCCCTGGGCACATCGACAGAGCCAGAGGATTTCACGCTATTCGAATCCTCAGTCTTCGCTCCGGCAGTTTGTGCTTGAAGCTTTGGTTTCGATTCGCTCTCAATGTCACTATCGCTCGTCACGTCCATCGCTTCGGTCGTTGTCTTGGCGGGGGACTTCGCGGCTCCGTTCGAAATGCCATTTGTTGCGCCCGTTACTGTCGCTCCTCCTCCGAAGTCAGCGCGAGCCGGCAGTCGCTCACCCGTGAGCACTAGATGCCAACACAACTCCGCCGTCAGTATTGAATTCCAGCCGTTGCGGGGTCCTCCGCTCAGCGACGTCACGAACCTTGCACGATGCTGGCCTTGAAGAACTCTTCCGCAGCTTTGTGCTGCACGAGCAGCTCTAAGATCGTACTGACGGCTTCCGCGGCGCCGATGACACTGAAAACAATAGAGTGCAGTCGCCTGATCAGCCACTCGCGCGTCCCAGCGCAGCTCCGCCAGCTCCTACCACTGCGTCGACAGCCGCTCGCGCACTTCGACCACGCGCTCGTGGAGGTCGCCGGCCACGGGCTGCAGTCCGCCGGCCACGGGCTGCAGTCCGTCGGCCACGAGCTGCAGCACGCGGTCGAGGCTCTTCATCTCCAGCGGAGCGGACGTGGCGAGCACGCCCTCGTCGATCTCCACGTGGCGCGCGAACGCCGCAGCCACCGGCGACGTCATGGCGCGTGCCTCTCTCGCAGTTTGGACGGGTACTCGGAGATGGTGGGGAAACAACGGATACCGGTATGGAACCGATAAAAAGTGAGACCGATACCGGTGCAACTGGTTTGCTCGATCTGATCCGCTCAAGCGCTCATGGCGACCCCGAGTGTACCACCGCGAGCGCCGAGCGCCAACCTGCGCGTCGGCGTTGTCTTCCCCGCCAAGAAGATCGGCCACCTGCGTGATATCCTCACGGAGACCCGCGATGGTGTGCGCTTCGTGCTCATCGACCTCCAGGACGCGACGCTCCGTACGCCGGCGGATCTCGAGGCCAAGTTTGGTCGTCTTGACGTCTTGTTGCACAAACTCGCCCATGAGATGGTGTTTTCCCGGCTCGGTGACACTTCTGCGGGGCAGCGACTGGATTTGATGGCTCAGTACGTGGCGCAGAACCCGCAGGTCGTCGTGATCGACCCGATCGACAGCGTCAAGCTCCTGACGGACCGCCACGATGCGTGCAAGTTGCTCCAGCAACTGCGTACCACGGCCTTGACGAGCGACATTCCTTTTCAAGTGCCCACGTACCACGTTGTCGATGGCTCCGAGGAGCAGTTCCGCGCTCTTGTGGATGCGGTCGAGGCCGACGAATTGAAGCTCCCTCTCATCTGCAAATCTGTGGAAGCCTGCGGTGAGGTCGAAAACCACCAGTCCTATAAAATGTATCTGATCGTTTTTTGTTTGGGCAGCGACCGACCGATCTCACTGGATGAGTGTGGTGACGAAACGAGAGGATCTCATCCGCGTTGATTACCCCACTCTGTACCAGGTCAGTTGATGCAACTTGGCCACGTAAAGCTCGAGTTCTGATTGCGTCAACTCGGAGAACAGGAGTTTGTCAACCACAGCGGGCGCTTGTTCAAGGGCTATGTGCTAGGCGACCTCATCAATGTTGCCGAGCGCCGCTCGCTACCAAACCTGTCCCGCGACGCCCAGCACGTGCAATTTGACACGCAGAAGCAGTATCCAACGGAACAAGACTTCCACAGCAACACAGCACAGTCAGCCACGACAAGGCAACCGAGCGAAAGCGCGAGTGGTGCCAGGCAGGAGGAAATCTTTATGGCAGTGCGTGCGATCGGTGAGCGGATCCGCAAGACACTGCACTTGTCCCTCTTTGGCTTCGACGTGATCGTCTGCGACTCGACTGGTGCGTATTACGTTATCGATGTCAACTACTTCCCGTCCTACAAGGAGCTCGACAGCTTCGGCGACGTCCTTCGCTCCCACATCCGCAACACGTACGCGAAGCGAGCTCGCCCAACGGCGTGAGTGACGTCGGGTCGACGGCGCAGAGAGCTTCACAAGTAATAGACACCACTTCATGAGATAACCCTTTGAGTGTATGTGTCTACCAGTGATCCTTAGAACTCACGACCATCCAACTACTTTCGATGAAGGCCACGCGGTGGATCTTAAGTACTTAGTGTATCTTTGGTAACATTATATGATTTTGTCTGTAGCTGGGCTCTCGCACACAGGGAGCACAAGGACAACAAGCGGCATCTCTACCAATGGTGGTGTTGTACGTACTGTACCGGCTGTATGGGCAGCACTCCGTGAGACGGGGACGAAAACTTCGAACACAGTTGCTTCTTCAACATTTGGCTGTTTCTTTCTTCCTTCAACAGTGTGCTGTGATAGTAATTGGAGCGGAACAAAGTGAAGCCTTATAAATGATCCTTTCACCATCAGCTCGGATGTATTACCTCACGACGCACGACACGTAAGACACCTGAGCGACGCTCTTCTCCCCTTAGCGAGTGGACCCCGCCGAGGGCTGACCCCACATCGGAGAGACGGAAACGGGTCGCGCGCCGACTCGCGTCTCAACCGCCAGCTGAGCCCACCTCGCAAGCCACATTACTAGAGGTAGAAGCGCGTCCACGCCTGCCGGAATCTCCAGGGTGTGGTGCGGTAGCGTCAGCAATCCGTGCTCAGGCCGATTGATGCGTGCCACAGGCTGCCACGACAGCCCGTGGTGGATGGAGACGGTCACGGTCTCTCCATCCTCCGTCCACAAGGGCTCGGCTGGGTCGGCGCAACTCGAGGTCCTCAAACTGCATCGTCGTCGTCGTGTGCGTTGCGATGGCCGTGACCACACCTTGCTCTCGCTCGTCGCCTTGCTCGTGTAGTCCTCGAAACACGTCGAAGCGGCCATGAAAGCCGAAGCCGTCCACCGTGAGAATTTGTTCCTGGCTGGCCGAGTCAAACACGTGGAAGACATCACCGACAGCTGACTCCACGCGGCGGATCTCGAGCAGCGTGGTTTTGGTGGCGTCGTTGCGCACTTTGATCTTGTGCGTACCTGGGTTCTCGGACACACGTAGTGTCAAGGACGAATTGAAGCACCAGCGACGGTCGAGGACAACAAGCGGCGTCGGAGTCTGCGCGGCGAGCTCCACAGCTGAAAGGTCTGTGGTGACTCGCGCATGGGTGAGCTCAGCCTTCATCGAGGGGATTGGATTCTGAGCGACTTGCTCGTGCAGCGCAGGGTCAAGTTTCACCGGTGGACACACACATCCACTATCAGAGATGCATGGGTGGTATGAACGACTATGACAGGCTATTGGTCAACAGATCTTGTGGTGTTGACTAAAGCAGCCTACTCTGCAACTCATCCAGGCACTGAGAACTCTGTATAATATCTGAGAGGATACCATGCTGATGCTGATAGTGTGTGTTTCTGCATCCAATTTCTGTTCTTCACCGTCGACTCAACGCCGCTAAGTGCGCCCACTTGGCTTGCGGTAGCGGCTGGCGTTGCCGAGGTTAACCAGCTTCTTGTACACGAACATTAGTTCACATTGAATGATAGCAAGGATCCACTTCCATAACGAGTGAGCTCGATGTATATTATAGTGACTCGATGACCACAACCACGATGACTCGCGGTGGAATCGCGAGCCGGACACTGTCTTCGCGTCACGTGCAAGACGCTGCACTTACCCCCACATGACTTCGATAGAATCGTCTCTGATGCGATCGCAGGTGTCAGAGTACACGGTGACAGTAAAGCAACACCAACTATCCATCGCCGACTCTCCGGATAGTTTCGACCACCGCGATGGCTCGGACGAAACAAGGTGCGGCTAAATCGACTGGTGGTTCGAACCCGCGGGCTAGGCTAGCTCCGCTGGCTTCCCGGAAGTCAGCCCCGCGAGAAAAGTCAGTGTGGGTTGAGGCTGAGAACGGTCTGGATAAGGTTCAGAAAGTGCAGCAGGTGAATTATAAGGCTAATGGTGTGAATGTGGCGATTCGGCTCCTCGAAGAGCCTGATGAGGTCAAGCACATGAAAGATGGCTCCTACGTCATGGTGGACGGCGCCCGGATGTACAAGGTCTTCCGTGTAGACGACATTCGACTCCGTGAGGTCGAGGGCGAGACAATCGAGCAGTTTCGCGTCATTTGGTGGAAGCCGAAGGGCCCGATGTGCACGTCGTGGGAGCCCATTGAGGCTCTTCAAGGTCACGAGAACAACATCGAGATCGTCCGTGCCTGGGATGCTGAGCGTCGTAAAGGTTT
>JAADVR010000398.1:0-31376 GCA_023335855.1 Pythium scleroteichum | reverse complement strand
GAGGCGGCGTTAAAGCTCCCAGGCGACTCCAAGGTCGTCTGACGAAGGCAGGTGGCCGACGCGATCACGCTCGGTCACCCAAGGAAGAAGAAGGAAGGAAGACCCCAGGCGATCTCCAAGAGATCCCGGGCGTGCTGCGTGCTTGACCCAGTCGCGCGCACACGCCACCAAGCCCCGAAGCTCCCAGCTTCACCCCGCGCATCCGGCACGACCGTGAAGAGGTCGATCCGATCGGCTCTGCGCTCGCTCGGTCGGCTCTCGCGACTCTCGATCTCCGCGAGGCCAAGGGCGCCGGAACCCGGTGGGATTCACGACCCCATCGGTCAAGACCCCGACTTTGATCCCAGAGTGCCCACGGCCACCCTCACAGCGAGTCTTCTCGAGGTGTTGGCGCCTGTGGTGGACTGCTTCAGTTCCCGAACAAGGGAAAGGTCTGTTGTGTGCTCGGCCTGGCGGCTGAGGGGTTCGCTGTCCCCAGTTTTCACCGACCGCGTTACCACACATGATCATTCAAAGAGTTCGACATGCTCATCACACGCGCGGCAGTAACAGGTACAACCGTGAGACAGTTACCCGTGCCGAGGATGTACTAGGATAAGTTGAACACGACCGTACGGATCACTTTCGTCTCAGGCTTGCACATGCGCATATAGTTCTCCTTATGCATGATGACGGCTCGAGCAGAGGCAAACATTTCGGCTGGGATTGGACCTACAGAAAAATTACCATGAGAGCATATCAGTAAATGAAACTGCTGCTGCACTTACTAATACCGTAGTGGGGGATAACTGCTAGTTGAGCCTCTACACCTGACCATTCCAGACCAGCCAGGCGAACAATCCTGGGAAGGGTGCTGTTAAGAGCCGTTGCGGTGGATGCGCGAAGGGTGGAGACTGCGGACGTTTTGATGGCGCGATGAAAGGCTTCGATTGGATTCTGACTGGGAAATATCCCTGCAACATCTCCAGCCGCACCACCAAACCATGTATCCCACGGCGCCGTGAAATAGGTCTCTTCGAACCACGCCACGTACTCTTGCTCACCATCAGCTGTCCACTTGTCCATAGAAATCCGTCCTATAGCCTTGAACTGTTCGTACATACACACGCCACCCATCTACTGGATGTGCGATGTGCGGGTACGCAACGTCTTCGTAGCAGGCTTTCGTGATGAGCAGCGCTGCCTTCTCTCTGCTTTTCCTCACGAAGTGAGGCCAGCAGTTCAGGAGCTGGATCTCGGACCAACCGCTGAAAAGGTGTTCGCGATGGCACTAGAGTGGTCCATGATGGTGGCTGCATGTCTGATGTCGCCTCCTGTCATAGCAAATCTAAATGTCAGTACATTTGAGACTCTGTACTGAGTATACACAGGTTGACCACCGGACTCGCTGTTCTGCAATTGGACTTTGCGATTCTTGAGCTGGGCTTCCGCCGGCAGAAGCGCCAACATGGTTGGATTGTTTGCGTGTCGATCTTGGAGTAATAAGTAGCATTCCCTCAGGCCAGCTCCACCGCTGAGAGGCGCGTCGGCCTCTCGGAGCGTCAATGGCGAGATGCCCTTCTTGCCTTTGCCTTGAGCGTCTCCATGAACACCACTCTCTTTCAGCGCGTACGATGAAATCCCACGGCAATCAATGCCGCAGACGGGACGAATAAACTACGGACAATCCGCGCGAGATATGCAGCGGTAGATGCGCGTGCCCGAATCTGACCCTCGGTTGTAGAGAAAGCTGTACAACTGTCCGTCCCGAAGCTGCATTGCAGGCAAAGCGTCATGCACAGATCCATGCTGGAGAGGTAGTCGAAGCGTCGCCTCTCCACAACCACTTCCACAGCCACTTTGACATCGCCCTCGAATGGAACGAGGTCCTCCTCCATACTTCCTGTTCTTGCCAAGCCAGGATTATCGCAATCGGCCACCACCACAGACAGGAGAGTACAAACTACACCGCAGACCCTCAGGTAAACACGTGGAAGCGTGGGAAGAGGCCACAGCCACGAATATGATGGCGGGGGCACCATGGACGCACCTAAACCGTACTTAGTATGTATTCGTACTTTGAAGAGCATATTCGTTCCTAAGACAGGGTTCGTACTTTGGAGAGTGAGCTGAGTGTTTCTCTAAGCGTAAAATGTATAGGACCACTTGCAAATCCGGTCTTGTTTGGTTTGTCACTCGGTTTCCACCCCATACTCGATAACCATCCGCCGGAAACTCGAAAACAATCCGCAACCGAATTTGTAGATCAACTCATCACTTGGAAGTCGTCGCATGAATTCTTTTCAAATACATATACGGAGGTGTTGGGAAGAGAGTTTAGGCTGATTCTTGAATTTGCTCGACGGACACGGTTTGATGTAACCCCACAACCAAACACTCTATTATTTGGTATTGACATACTTGGCGCGTTTTATTCATCAGACGCTTTCTTGAGCACAAAGCCACGCCCTTCCTCTGCGAGTTTGTTCACTCCATATCGGTCAATGTAAGCGAAGAGCTCCTCTTCACTAGCATCAAGGGGTAGCTTTCCAAGTCGTAGGTGCTATATAGAACGAAAATGTGAAAAAAAGCAGCGCAACGCAACGCATATCTAACATGAGATGCGTACCCTTGCAACGCCGCGCCGTACGTCTGTTGTGAAGATTCCTGGTGCGATTGAGTATCGGACACAGAGTTTGGTTGTAAACTGGCGAGGAAGCACCCCGCGCGGTTTCCTTTCCTCGATAACTGCCGTCCTGTTGTTCTGTACAAACGTGCGCTGGCGCTCTTTTTTCTGCAACTTCTGCTTCTCAACTTCTTCCAGCAAATCACGAAGGTGATCTTCATCGATGGCCTCGTTTGCTTCGAGTGACCGACGGAGGTAAGTTCGCCATTGGTCAGTATCGGCACCAGTCCATGCAGAAATGACTTCATGGTAGATGATCTGCTCACGAAATTGTTGCATTTCTGCATCTTCCTCATCGTTCAGTAAGACGCGATGGGTGACTTCTCTGTTGTCAGTTGCACGCTGCGCGTTCTGATCTTCGTATAGCGAGACTGAGTGGAGTTTGCCACCAAATGTACTGCTAAGTAGCACGAGACCCTCTGCTGGGGCAATCGGGATTCGGACGATCCGGCTCGTGTCTTTGGTTGATGAATAAGAGCGTACACTTACGTGTTAGTACTGGGAACGAGCCTTGAGCAGAGAAAACATACCTATTGCTGCATTGAACTGAGCAAGACTCATGGCCTTAGTTGCAACAGCGAGGGCCCCTCCGACCATGCACCGAATTTGGTGTAAAAGGAAAGCCTGGCCAACAATATGGACGCGCAAGTATGGCTCGCCGAAGAAGTCATTGATAAGCGAGCCTGAGCAGGAGTAGATCGCACGACGATGCCGGGGAAGTGGTTTACGCGTGGTCGCACTTGAGGTCTCGAACTCTCCATACTCAAGAGTTGTATAGTCCTCACTCGGTGTATCTGGCGAAATCACGTCCTCGGAGTCATCGTCATCGTCTTCGTCTAGGTCGTTTTCACGTGCCGTCTCATTCACCCTTCTCTCGGTTCTCTCCGCTACCATTCGCGCGTGCTGGCGGTAAAAGAACGATCGAGACTTGGTGAAGTTGTGGAAGTCGTGGATCCCTTCATAGCGACGAAGGGCACGGCAGAACTCATCCACTGCCTCCTGCTCGTTCCAATATTCTTCCCGTTTCCCCGTCGCGGCGAGACAACTACTCTTTAAAAACGACAGCGGCATGAAATACTCGTACTCGCGGAGGACACAGTTCTTCCTCGCGGAAAAGCGCTTATTGACACGCGTACAAGAAAAGAGACGGATCGTCGGGGGAAGTGCGGCATTGATCGCCTCGGCCAGTCCTCGAATTCGGCCAGTTGCTAGATCCACGGTCCTCTCCTCATCGATCAACAGCTTACCGGAGAACTACAGCACGAGAAAACAATATGTGAGCTACAAATTTGCTTTCCAGCAGCGGCGCAGTTTCGAGTGCTGCACTGACAACAATGCAACCGGCGTGGACGCCTTTGTCCGTGCGGCTACTTCTAGACCAGTCGATCTTAGACAGGTCGACGAAGTTGGACTCTCGCATCGCGCCAGCCTCCAAGATGGCGCGACGCAACTCGTTCTCGATCGTCGGTACGTTTTTGTTGAGCTGCACGCCATGGTAACCCGTGCCCAGATATCCCGCGACCATCGCGACCTTGCGTTTCACCAGCTTGGAGTTGCTGTCAGTCCCGAACCACCGAGCGTCCAGACACACGGAGAGGGCGGATCCATAGACAGACGGCCGCAGAAGTGACGGACCCTGGACTGTGTGACGCTGGAGTAGCAGGCTTCGCCGCAGCGCGCCGCGTAGAGCGCCGTACATGATATCCCACAGTGAGTTGTTGCTTGCGACCACCACTAACCATGTTGCTGTTTCAGGTATCACCTTGATTTGGTAATTTAATGCTATTCGTTTTAAATTACTACATAGTCACTTCAAGTCTGATCGAGGTTTTATATGCACTTGAACCTCCAAAAAACCTTGATCGACAACTGACCAAGCCGACGCTGGTGGTGCCGTGGAGGCCACCACAACGCATCCTCCGCCCCGACGTAACCATGGTGATGGCCGTTCGTGTCGCCTCCGCGCTCGCTAAGTCGCTTCGTGCTCCGCGCGCCAACACGTTCGCCTGGCGCGCGCTCTCTCGCGCGCAGTCGCTAGCTGTCGCGCGCTTCTCGACCAAGTACACGCCGCAGCACGAGTACATCACGGTCAACGGCAACGAAGGCACCATCGGCATCACCGACTTTGCGCAGAACTCGCTCGGTGACGTCGTGTTCGTGGACCTGCCGGCGGTTGGCGACTCGTTTGCTAAGGGGTACGTATGGCCTCGGACCGATGGGTTTTGTGGATGCGAAGATCTAATGGGGAATGATATTGTTGCAGTGATGCCTTTGGCGCTGTTGAGTCCGTCAAGGCCGCTAGCGACGTCTACGCGCCGGTGTCGGGCACGGTCGTTGCCATCAACGAGGTATGTTGGTTTGCACACGCAGTGCGAGTATGCTGGTGGGAGGGCTCACGATTGTGTGGCTGTGCTAGAACCTGAGCGAGAGCCCGAACCTCGTGAACGAGGAGGCCATGACCGGCGGCTGGTTCATCAAGATTAACGTGGAGAATCCGTCGGAGCTCGACGAGCTGCTCGACGAGGCCGCGTACAAGGAGCACTGCGAGAACGAGGACCACTAGAGCGCCCGGCCCTACCGAGTCGAGCGACTCGCTAGAGCTGTGTGTGTCCATGCCCCTCCTCCTCCCAGGAACCACGTTCGTTCGCTCGTAATACACGCATGTCACTGACCCCAAACGTCTCCATGTTCCCACCTTGATCCCACGTCAGTCACGGCTGATTGACCAAATCGTGTATTCCAGTAATATGTAATCAATCGTCCTGTCTAGATTCGTAATTTCTTCTCTGCCTTCGAATTCAAAACCCACTCGAGAAAAGCGCGCGCCCCAGTTCAAGATGGCGGACGACGGCAACGTCAAGGTCTTCTGCCGCGTGCGCCCGCCGAACGAGCGCGAGGGTGGCGCCTCGGCCTTTGCCAAGAAGTGCGTCACGGTGCCGACCGCCGACCCGCTGCAGCAGACCGTGCTGCTGCAGCTCAAAGGCGCGCAGGCCGCGCCCAAGACCTTCACCTTTGACCGCGTCTTCCACGAGCTCTCGAGCCAGAACGAGGTCTTCGAGCTCGTCGGCGTGCCCATCACGCGCGCCTGCCTCGAAGGATACAATGGCACGATCTTCGCGTACGGCCAGACGGGCTCGGGCAAGACTTTCACCATGCAAGGCCCCGACGACGTCATCGACGCCGACGCGCGTTGCCTCAGCGAGCACGAGCGAGCGCTGCGCGGGCTCGTTCCGCGCGTGCTCGATTTTTTGTTCCAGGATGCTCACCCGCTGCGCGTTGCGACGGACGCCGCGCGCGTCGAGCACACGTTTGCCTGCTCGTTCATGGAGATCTACAACGAGCGTGTGTACGATTTACTCGACCTTGGCAGCACGCGGGACGCTGCTGGCCTTATTCTTCGAGAAAATGGTCGCAAAGGAGTGTCAGTTGAAGGATTGATCGAGAGTGTGGTGAGCAACGCGCGGCAAGCTGCCGAGCTCATGGCGATTGGCGCGCGGAATCGACGTGTTGGCCAAACAGCGATGAACCGAGAAAGTAGTCGCTCGCACAGCGTCTTCGTACTCCAGATCCAGTCCAAAGAAACGACACCTGATGGAATCACTCGCACGCGCTTGTCTCGATTTAATTTAGTTGATCTTGCTGGATCAGAGCGGCAGAGGAACACCGAGGCAGCCGGCGAGCGGCTAAAGGAGGCAGGAAGTATCAACAAGTCCCTATCCGCTCTGGGCAACGTGATTATGGGTCTCGTGGAGCAGTCCGCAGGGAAGAATCGCCACGTACACTATCGAGATTCGAAATTGACATTCCTGCTGAAGGACTCGCTTGGTGGAAACTCCAAAACATTCATGATTGCCACAGTATCGCCTGCGGAGGATTCATCACACGAGACTTTATCGACGCTCAAGTTTGCTCAGCGCGCAAAGCTGATCAGAAACAATGCCGTCATTAACGAAGATACAACAGGTAGCGTGGTCGTCTTACAAGAAGAAATTCTGCGATTACGACGCCAACTGCAGGAGGCACAGGCTGGTCGTGCCTCAACTCAAGACCTTGTAGCAGAAGCCCGAATCCCAAGCAATACTCAGCTTGCGCATAGTGAGGCCCATTCCGAGATGTCTGAAATAGGGATGCACGAACGACTCACAGAAATGGAAGCTGCTCTAGCTTTCTCTTTGGAGAAGAACGAGATGCTGATGCGTAAGAACGGGCAACTAGCGTTACAAGCAGGCCATTTGCAGTCGCTGTGTGCAGAATTGAAGCGTAACGTCTCCCACCTCAAGCTTCATCTCCGCCTGAGATGTGATGGCAGTAACGCAGATTTGGACGAATATGAGTCTACTGCAGCGGCCATCGAGTGGCGTATGAAGTACGAAGAGTTAGAGGAGGCTTTTGCTGAGCTTCAAGAGCGGCTGGGCAGTGGTCAAGCCTCAATGACTGAGAGCAATGGCGGAGGTCCGGAAAATCTCAACATCATGTATTTGACTCTGGCGAAACAGCTTGCTCAAGTAATTCGTGACAAGCATGAGATATCTGATCGCCTCAACATGAAACAGCAGAATGGGGGAGAATTTGAAGACAAGATTGCACTTCTTGAATCGGAATTCATGGCGCGGACAGCCCATCTGGAGTCCCAACTCAATACCCTTTCCACAATCAGTACCGCCGCAGAAGAGAAAGCTCATACTGCTTCACTCGATCTACTTCATAGCAAGCAGAAAGAAGCAGCTTGGAGAATCGAGCAACAGCGTTCAGAGACAATGATTGCGGAACTCCAAGAGCGTATATGGCGACTCGAAGCTGATGCGAGGAAAGCCCAAGACACGATACTCAAGGAGAAGCGCAACCGTGTTGACTTGGAGATTGCTCTTCGTCAGGAACATTTACGAGAAAAAGAAGACATTGAAGCTCGACTAGCTGCGAAGCTAACTGATTACTTCGAACTGAAGCAATTTAATGACGACTTAGAAATTCGGATGAATGCAGTCATCTCCGACAAAGACGAACTGTCCGTTCAGTTCCATGAGCTCCAAGCACAGCTGGAGGCGAAAAGTGGCGAACTGACCGCTGCGCTTGGTGAAATCGGTGCCCGGGAAGATGAACTACGCGCGCTTTCTGCTGAACGCTCAGCTCACCTGCTTCAGCATAAAGAGGAACTGGAAGCACTTCAAGTGAGCCTGGCTGATGCCAGCTCTGCGATCAGCCAGCTTGAGTTATCTAAAGGCGCTCTCGAGCAGTCTGTTACAGATCTGCACAACGAGAAAGCTGCTCTGGAAACCGCAGTCTCAAACTTGGAGTTCCAGCTCCAAGGCAAAGACAAGGAAATCCATGAATTGCGCCTAGCAGAAGAGAAGAATTCTTCTCTCATTGGTTCCCTCAGAGGTTCTTGCGCGGAACTCGACCAGAAATTATCTGAATCTGCACAAGGTTCCGCTGAGAAGTCAGCAAGAATCGAGGAGTTGGTGCGCGAGCTTGCGGTATCAGCTTTGAGCAATTCGGATTTGTCTAATAAGCTGAGTTGTACGGAGAACATCGTGGCTGATGCAGAGAATCGAATCCGATCGTTTGAGCTTGAGCAAGAACAGCTCCATACCAAGGTTGCTTCTCTGGAGAGTACTCTTTCCGAAGTTGAGAGAGCTCGGGACGGTCTTGCTGACAGACTTCTTCACACAACAAACGAGGTGTCTGCGCTGACAAAAGACAATTCAGTATTAAGGTCTCAACTGCATGATTCTCGATCAGAGTTTCAGAAGGAGCTTGACTCACACATCGAGACCAAGACTAACCTTGAAAGCAAGTCTGTGGCGCTCGAGCAGGCGAAGGTCGAGCAAGTGAAGCTGAACGAGTTTATTGTTGATCTCGAGAACGAGAAAACTCAGCTTAATAACATGGTGGGATCGCTTACTGACGAGCTCGCGAAGAAGTCTGAGCTGCTTCAAATCACCGAAGAAGCTGTGCGGGAGTGCAAAGTGGAACTTGCCGAGCGGACAGAGAAGTATGAGACAGCTCTTCGGTTGAGTGAAGAGAGATGCTCCAGCTTGAATTCGCAGCTAGATGCAACAATCGACAAACACGAGCAGTTCGTCGCAGGTTTGAAAGCCCAACATACCGAAGAACTTCAAGTTCTTCAACTCAAATCGGAGCAAAAAACTGCCCTGCACGAAGATCAAGTAAGAGAACTGATGCATAAGATCGAGGACTCGGAAGATCGATTGAAAACCACCAAACGAGAACATGCCGAGCGAGTGAGCAGGCTGCAACAGGATATGCAGTCTCTTGTGGCTGATCTCGACTCTGAAAAGCAAATGAGAGCAGACGACGCCAACTGTGCGCAAGAGAAACTGAATGGGGTGCTTCGACAGCATGAAAGTGCATTAAACTCTCTAGCTGCGGCGACGGAGCAGCTCAAGAATGATTACAACTCCAAAATTGATTCGGTGAACCAGGCAATCAACTCTGCAAAAGCTACGATTCAAGAGCGCGAGTTTGAAATCAAGCAGCTCCAGACGGCAAAAACAGCTCTTGCGGAACGTTTGAATGCAATGGAAGCTACCAACCATGGCCTTGAGGACAAGATTCAAATGTTACAAGGTGAACGCGATGACCTGATCGCACGCGTACACACTCTTGAGTGCGATCTGGCACTGATGAGCAAGGCAAAGGTTGCTGCCGATGACCGAATTGACAGTCTCTCAGATGAGCTTGAGGCTCAAGTTGACCTTGTCCGTCAACGAGATGCAAAGATTAACACTTTCGTGGTCGAGGTCCATGATCTGAAGACTAACCTCGCAAACCTGTCTCAAGAGCATTCCTCCACTATCGAAGAGCTTGGACGTTCTCGGCATCTTCTGGAGGAGGCTAAGCAATCTTATGAAGCTGCTATGTCCGAAGCTCGGGAAAGACACGCAATCGAGGTAAAGAAACTCACTGAAGATGCCGCTGCTACTACTGGGAAGCTGGAGAGTGTTGTCTCATCCTTGCAAAAAGAGTCTTCAGACAAGTCGTTGGAAATCGATCGGTTGCGTAAAATCAGTCAAAATCACGAGAGTATGATTGCCCAGCTAGAAGGCCGAGTGTCTGAGGAACTTCGGATGAAGGAAGCAGTAATCTCTGAGCTGTCATGTGCTCGTGCTACTTTGCAAGAACGTGAACAGATCATCCTCGAGAAGGAAGACACTATCGCTCATGCTCGCCAAGAGTTGGAGAGACAGCAGGAAGAAGCTAACGAGGTTAAGGTCCGTTTGAGTGGCCGCGTCCAACTCCTGGAAGCCGACTTGAGCGATCTTGGTCGGGCACACGATCTTCTCACATCTTCTCACGACTCACTTTCAAAGCAACACGACAAGACGGTGTCTGAAATGGAGCACTTGCAAGCCGAACATGTTGACTACATGAGGCGGAACAAAGAGCTGGATACCGAAATGGGAGAGGCGAAGTTGAGAATCGCGAACTTTGTTGCAAGTGTCAGCGAGTTAAACTCAGAATTGGCCACGAAATCCACGGAGATAAAAACGTTGGTTTGTGAGAAAAGCGACCTCGCAAACAATGTGGCCGCGCTTCGAAAACTCGTTGCACAGCGTGAAGACGAGATTGACGAAAAAGACAGCGTCATGAGCGGAATGGAGGAGACAATCGAGAACCTTGAAGCAGAGACGGTGAACGCCTTTACCGATATTAAACAGCTCAGAGAAGCTGAACTAGCACTGCGCTTCGAACACGAAACAACCAAGTCTGAGCTCGAAAAGACGGCCAAAGAACTCACAAAAGCTCACAAAGCTCACAGAGTAGCAGAGGAGACGCATCGTGAGGCCCTCAGCAGGTTAGAAACCTTGATTTCCGATCTCCGGGACGAACTAGGGCGTGCCAGCAGTGATTTGGACACAGCAAACGCGACCATCAAGCAGAAAAACGATGAGCTCGTCAACTACTGCACGACCGTTGACAGACTGAATCACGAAGTCCAGCGCTTGACTGATACCTGCCAGGATCTCACCAAGAAGTTGACTCACAACGAGGAGGTTCGAGCATCAATAGAGATCGAGAGTAAGGAGAAAGAAAGGTCTTGGGAGCAAGCGAGGAAGGAGTTCGCAGCGGCACTTGAAGAATCGAAGGCTCGATGTGACGCATCTGAGAAACGTGCTGACGCCAAATCAAACGAACTCGCTGATTGCATGACAGCGCTGCTCGTTTCCCAGTCAGAGGTTACTGGTGCTCGCAATAAGATTTCGAGCTTGGAAGAGAAGTCAGTCTCGCAGTTGGCATCGTCACAAGTGGTGCAAGAAACGCTTCAGAAGAGAATCTCCGAACTCGACAAGGTATTAGATGAGCTGCGAGCCGATGCAGAGAAGAAAGCGGTCGAGGCAGATGAGGTTGAGAAGTCCCTCGAGCAAGAGTTGGCTAGAGTTCGCCATGAGCTGGATCACTCAGCGGAGAAGCTAGTCCGCCAGCGTAAAAGAAATGATTCGCTCCAGGAACTGAATGGTCAGCTCACCGGAGAACTCCAAGAAAAGACAGCCGCAGTTTTGGAGAACTCTGAATTGCTCGAAGACATGAAGCTGCAACTTCAAACTACCAGGGAAGAGCGGTCACGTGCGGAACAAGAGGCCCTGGAGGCCAAGCAAAGGCTTTCGGTCGTCGCAGCCGAGATGGAGGAACTTTCGAAGGCGCATGAACAACTTTCTTCCGAGGTTGAAAAGAAGATGAACCAGTTGAAGGCGAAGGAGTTGGAGTGGGAGGCAAAGGAGATGGAACTGAAGGGGCGGACATCGGTCCTTGGAGAGATGGAAGAGCAAATAGCTGATGAGTCAAAGAAACTGGCAGAAGAGAAAGTTCTAGTCGCGCAGCGCAAAAAGGAAGCGGAGAGAATCAAGCGCGAGTGTAATCAGCTCAAAGTTCGCGTTGAAGATTTAGAGACTCTGAAAATTCAGCTCACGAAGGAGAGGGAGAAGTACAGGAGAGAAGTGAACATGCTGACTCAGCGACTCGATGAGATCTCTAAGGAGAATGACAAGCTCGTTGGCCACGATAACAAGCGCCAAAAAATTCAGCACCATATCAAAGTTAAGGAAGAGAACAATCGATTGCAAGAAGAGGTCCGTCTTCTGACCGAGCAAAAATTCAAGCTGGAAGTGCGGATCGAGAAACTAGAGTTGACGTTAAAGGAGAAGGAGAATATTGTGAACGAGGCCCAAATTGATCCTCCAAGGTCTCCATCTTCAGTCAAGTCAAACTCCAGTCTTCGCGGAAGCCAACACAGTTCGTCCTCAGCAACGGTGTCGTCAACAAAACTGAAGACGGATTCATCGTCCGTCGAATCATCTGTGAGGAAACGTTTGCGATCGCGCAATGAGTGAGTGATCTTTAGATAGAGTTAGTGCGTAAAGATGTATATACTTGATTATTTCGTTCCTGCTGAGCATTAAGGCGAGCTGTCAGGGAGCAACTTGTCTTCGGGTTCATATCAGGCGCGATGACTTCCCTCATCGATATCGCTCGAGCAATGGATAAGGAGAAGCAGGACGATTCGACAGTCTCATCAAAACCAACGCTCGCGTTGGCAGATGTTGCGAAAGAGAAGCAAAGAGAGGGAACGGGAGCAGTTGCCAAGCCTTTGACGTTGCTAGATGTCGCGCGAGATGTAGAAAACGCTGCTAAATCAAGGAGCGAAGCGCTGGGACTTTCTCTTTCGAATCTCGCCGAGGAGATCAACAGAGAGGAGCGAGATCGGATCGACTCCGCGATATCCAAAACGGCGGTTGAGGCGAAAACTGAACAAGCCGAACATCGAGCAAGTGTCCTCAAGGCTGCGACGATCGAGGTGCTGGAGGCGGAGTCCCGAGAATCGGCGACGGAGGTGGTCTTAGCACCAAAGAAACCACAGCCCAAGCTCGAAGATCCACCGAAACCGCAAACACCTCCTAAACCGTCACAAAACGATGACGACGGATACTCGAGCTTTGAGGAAGACGAGGAAAAGGAGACGTCCAGGGCGAAGCAGGTTGCATCGAAGAAGCCGCAGCAGAAAGTCGCCAAAGGAGGCGACAACCAAAGTGACTCAGGGTCGGACGTGGGGCCCGTGAAAACGACGCCAAGTGATTCGCTCCAGGCAAAAGAGTTTCTGCGCGCTATCTATCGAGGTGATGCTCGAAGAGTGCGAGATATGATGCGAGACGAAGACGTCGACGCCAGCACAGCAGACCAGGTACAGACGAAGCCACAAGGCATATCAACCACGATGGGATATGACTAACTCTTCTGTATGGGCAGCACGGGTGGAGTGCCCTCCACTGGGCGGCCTCGCAAGGCCAGAACGAGATCCTCGCACTGTTGCTGGGCAAGAACACTTGCGTGGACGCCGTTGAGCACGTGAATGGCTGGACGGCGCTGCATCTCGCTGTTGCCCGGGACGCCGTGGGCTGCATAAAGAAGCTGCTCCGCGCCGGCGCGCAGCTCTCCATCCAGGACGCGTACGGCGATACGGCGCACGACCTGCTCAGGGCCAAGAAGGGCAAGAAGAAAGAGCGCCTGCTGCAGTTGTTCGCGTCGCATCGGCACTGAAAATCGGTCAGGTTTCTCTCGTATATTTTCAATGCGCCGTCATCACAACAGAATCGCCCGCGAAAAGCGGTGCTCTCTCTCTCTCTCTCATGGTACAAATCGGGTGTGGGGGGTGTCTCTTACGACGACGCGCCGAACGTGCCGACGTTGTCCTTCTTGTCGTTCTTCTCGACCTTGACCGACTCGCGGTACTTCTGGAGATACAGCTTGAGCGGCTCGACGTAGCAGTCAAAGCCGAGCGTGCTCATGGCCCAGATGATGTCGTCGCCGTTGATGGTCTTGCGCTTCTCCTGCTGGCACTTGTCGCTCGCTTCGCTCGTGATGAACGAGATGAACTCGCTCACGCACTCCTGGACCGTCTCCTTGCCGTCCTTGGCGATCTTGGCGGTCGACGGAAGCGACACCTTCATGATGCGCGAGATGTTGGCCGTGGGCAGGAAGCGGTCCTGCTCGCGGATCTCGTCGTTGTCCTGCTCGTCCTTGCTCGACATCTTCCTTCCCCCTCTTTTGGGCTTTCCTTCTCTGACAGTTGGTTATTTATCCCGGCAAACGCGGGGAAGTAACGAGATAAATTCTCGCGCGAAAAAACTGCACTGGCAAAAAAGTGGGGGAAGGGCGCTTTCCAAAAATTAATTACTTACGGTGGTTCTGGTTACTTACAGGAGTGCTGTCGAGGTCAAAGATGGTACAGAATCATTTTGTGGAACGATGAGGGCGCAAGGCGAACAAGGCAACTAGCACTCTATTCCTCGTCGTCACCGACCTCTTCGTCGCTCACATCGTCCGTCTTGAAGAATGTGTACGAGAGCGTGATGTTGTTGACTCCGGACATGGACGGGTCCTCGCAGAATTCGGGATCGATGAAGAAGAACACGGGCATATCGATCTCCTCATTGGCCTTCAGGCGCTGCTCCTCGAAGCAGAAGCACTGGATCTTGTTGAAGTAGACGCCAGTCTTTGGCGGGTACACATTGTACGTCGCGACGCCCGTGATCGGCTTGTCGGTCTTGTTCTTGGCCGTGAAGAACGCCAGCGCAGTTTCGCCGGGCACAATCAGCAGGTCACGCTGCTGGGGACGGAACGACCATGGCATGTTGCCGCTCACTCCGCCGTCGAACGTGACTCGGATTGGACGCGCATCTTCACGCGGCGTGAGCTTCTCGGCGACGAACACGTCCGCGCGTTGAGTAGTACCACCGAAACCGGTCATTTGACAGAAGATCTTGTACAACGGCACGGCAGCATACGAGATGCCGACCCATGCGACGGCGATGCCTGCAAAGTAGATGAGCGCGCGGCGGTTGCGCTCCTTGAGCGCCGCCTTTTGCGCTTGCTCCTGGGCCGCACGGCGCGAGGAAGACGACGAGGACGATGATGCAAAGCCACGCGCCGACGGTCTCACCATCCACACGGTGGCCAGCGGCGACTGCAGGCCGCGCGCACGGGCCGAAGAAGTGGCGAATTGGCTCAGCGCACTCGCGCGGCCAACGAGCACACGGAGCAACATCTTTAGGCGAGGCAACTTCCACGAGTGATGTGACCTGGGCCGGTCACCGGGCCACGAGCAGTGGACGACTGTTTGATTCAAAGTGGAAGGGCATGTTTTATACAGAGGACATTGACAAAAGGTGAATAGCGATCGGCGTGACCAACGTCAAGCGAAGCTGCACTTGGGCAGGGTGGACAACTAGCTCTGTCGCTGTTGTCGTCTGCGGTGAAGTCATGACGGCTATTACGTAGTACAATGCTGAGGTGGATGATGATGCCGAACGGGAGTTGTATGCGTTTCAACTCTGGTGCAGATACTCGCTCGAAACTGGTTCCTCGGGGTAGACCTGTACGTGGGCGAGAGCAGGACACAAGCAAGACAAAGCAAGCAGGCCCAGAAAAATGCTGACGCTCATGGTAGTTTTCGTTGTGTTCTCCAGGCCGCGAAGCAGGAACAAGCTGAATTATCCCTTATCGCTCGCTGCGTCCCGGAGGTGGTGGCACACAAGTTGAAACTGTTGCTGCTATCCTCGAGTCGATGCGATCCACGACAAGCCGTTCCCCAAACGAGACGAAACTGCTTACTCGTTCTCCTCAGCGCGAACGCGAGCGTTGGCGTTCGTCACACGGATGTTGAGCTGCTCGGCGCGCTCGACGATCTCGCGGCGCTTGCGGCCCGACACGTTGTGGGCGATCTCGGCACAGTACTTGCGGTTGTGCATCAAGAGAAGCTCGAGCTCGGCCGAGTTGTTCACGACGAACTTCAAGAAGCCGTTCGGGAGCGTGTGGCGCGTCTTCTTGTTCGAGCCGTAGCCGACGTTCGGCATGCGGATGGCGCCCTTAAACTTACGACGCACGCGGCCATCGATACCCTTCGGGCGGCGCCACGACTCCTACTCATCGTCACGCGCAATCGCACAGACATGCTTAGCCACCGGCTCCTGTGATCCCCCCCACCCGGCAGTCGCCTGGGCTCGGTCGGTCAATCGTGCTGCTACTTACAGGCACACGCTTGAAGCGGTTCGACTGGTGACGCTTAAACTTGGTCACGCGCTTCTTCACGATCTTCGCGCGAACGACAGGAGTAACTTGCACCATCTGCACACCATGTGCGGTCAGCCCACTCGTCGCGCGCAGCTCCTCAAGAGGTCATCGACGGCCATACCTTTGAGGAAGCTTTCGAGTTTTCAGCACTACTTTGCCCTCGAGCCTGACCGCCCACAACGGCTGACGGCCAGGCGAAAACCTTCTCATGGCCATTCAAAGTGTGCTCGGAGGTGAACCGGTTCGGGTTTTCAGGTGAACCGGTCTAGGACAGGAACGGTTTTGACCAATGAAAACACGGTTTAAGAGTTAGATCTGATGATTCGGAGTCCACTGAAGATTTGGCATCTGATTGGATGAAAGAGACTCTGATAACTGAGGTCACTGGGTTTTGACCGACAAGACGAGCAACGTCGGCGCTGGACGATGACGGCCGTGCCGATGGCGATGCGCCATCTCGGCCGCGACGGTAAGCGAGGCGCGCTGGCGGAATGACACGTGTGGCTGAGCGAGGAGGTTCCCGCGTGTAGCCGCCGGAGCGCACGAGAAAGTGCTGGTCATGACGTACAACGTGCTCGCGCAAACGTACGTCAAGTCGAGCTACTTCCCGTACTGCGACCCGATCGCGCTGCGCTGGAAGAACCGCTCGAAGAAGCTGGTATGGCGGATATGTTTGCGGTTCTTCTCTTGAAGCGATAGCCGCTCACGGGTTTTGTTGCTATGGTAGGAAGAAGTCTTCACGACGCTACCAGCGAAGCCACATGTGATCTGCCTCCAGGTAAAAAACTCATGTTGTCGGTGCGACTAGCTGGGCTTACGTGCTTCTTGTTCAGGAAGTTGACAACTTCTACGAATTTTGGGCGCAAACCATGAACAAGCTGGGCTATGAAGGGTAAGTGGGAGTTGAAATGGCCGTCAAGGTTTCCAAACTCAAAGCGATCGCTTCGGATTTTAGTCTGTACGTGCAAAAGCAAGGGCGGAAGAAGGAAGGGATCGCCATTTTCTGGGATGATAAGAGGCTTGAATGTGTTACTCATGAGACAATCGGGTTGGACTTTGCTGTTGGTGACGAGTCGGGTATGCCAAACTTCGACTGTGGCAGCTTTATGTTTTGAAAGACTCATTGTTTTCCGTCGCAGATTGCAGCAAAGATTTGATCAAGCGCGCCGAGCGTGGCAGTGTGGGTCTCATCACTGAGTTCGCCATCCGCAAGGCTAGCGATAAGGCAAAGTCGGCGTTCCTCGTTGCCACGACGCATCTCTTCTGGGACCCGCTGCAGGAGGACGTCAAGTTGCTCCAGACCCGTCGCATGATCCGACACCTGGAGAATTACAACACTGCACGCAAGCTCCCAGTGGTGCTCACTGGAGACTACAACTCGCTTCCAGACAGCGAAGTGTACAAGTTCATTAGAGAGAAGCACGGCTACGAGAGCGCTTACGCCGAGTACGACCAGAGCGAGTTGCCGCCGCGAGAGCCAGCGTTCACGAACGTGAATGGACTTCGCAATGACGAAAAGAACCACGAAATCCCCGGGTTCATCGGCACGCTCGACTACATCTTTTACCAGTCACCACGGTTCGACCAGCCCTGGTGCCTATTCGCTCGAGGACAAAAGAACTAACGATTTCTTGTTTCCCACAGTTTTCAACCCGTGGCGTTGCTGGAGATCATGTCGCGCGAAGAAGCCACCAAAGAGCGCTCGCTACCGAGTCGCTTCTCTCCATCGGACCATCTCCCGTTGGTCTGCGAGTTTGCATTCGCGATGGAGGGGTGAACCCATATTAAATGGACCTTATTCTGATGCGGACGATGCTTCTTTCTACCCTGTACTGTAAATTACGCATTCTGTTAAGAGCGTTGTATTGAAATCGTCGGTCCAACGGACACGTTACAAACCCGATGACCTGGCCAAACTTGAGAGGGAAACCCATTCCAGCAAGTCAAGAAGCCGAGGAGATTCGCGTGGCATCTCTGTGTATATCGCTCTCTTAGTCGAAAGTAGCTGTGTGAACATGGGCGGGGCGACGTCTTCGTTATCCAGAGCCGGCAATCCCGGCTCGCTATTCGCGTCGCCGCGCGAGAAGGCGGCGCTCGAGAAGATCGTCTCGGAGCTGCCCGTACCGCGCGAGGACGTGGCCTACGCGGCTCTCTTCAACGCACCGGTGCTGCTGACGCACTTGTCGCAGGCGGACGTTGAGTACCTCAACTTGGAGTACGGCACAACGCTCGGTGAGTAGTCTCGCGATGTCGAGAATGCGAATGTGACGAGACTGATCCGATCATGGTGATCTCTTCGCCGCCATGCAGCGCAGAACAACCTGCGATCGGGTAACTTCCGCGTGCTCGTGCGATACACGATCCACGCGCTGCCACTGTGCTACCGAATGGAAAAGATGACGCCCGAGGAGATCGAGTCGTACGCGGCGCCGTCGGGGAATGGGCTCAACAGCAACGGTAGTGCAGCCGAGCCGAAGAAGCGATCGACGCATGAGAGCCACATCCACCAGGCGCTAAACGCGCTTTTTCTCGTGCGCAACTTCACGATGCGCTTCGTGGAGAAGCAGGACGAGTGCTCGCTGCTGGCGCATTTCAACCAGGTGACGCTGCCCGATTTCAACGCCATCACGTCTCCGCGAGGTAGGCTTCTATAATGCTACAGCAGTGCGCCATAAGATACTCAACTAGCGGTGGTTCTTAGCGCGAGGAAACACTGGGATCCGTGTAGGCGACGCGACCATGAGTAGCCGACCGCCTTTAGTTCGTTCGACTTCGTCGATGAGCGACGATCTCGCGTTCAAGTTTCTCGAGACATTGATGACGATTCTGATCGACTTCCAGCCGTCGCCAAAAACCTACGAGCTGTACGTCGAAGTGCTGAATACGTTGCTGGTGCTGCTGTCGCCCGTTGCGTACCCTCGAGACCACAGCAAAGACGCAAACGATCTGAGCGCCCACAACCCGTTCCTGCACATGCTCATGTCGTCGTCCATTCCCGGAGGCAAGAAATCGTTCTGGGCTGCGAGTCTCGTGAATGTCTTACTTCGCAACTACATGGATCCGATCCAGTCACCACCTGGTGCGAGAGACGCTCTGTCGGTCGAAATATCTGTGAGAAACTCCGAAGAAATGTCGCTGATCAAGATCTCCGAGAACCTGGAGGCGTCCACGATTGAAGAAGCCGAAGAGTTCTCGTATCTCACTCTGGAAGGCATCGGTTCACTAGCTTGTACGTTTTCAATAGCCTTCGGAAACGGTCTTTCGGCTGACGTTTTCTTGCTCTTGCAGCTACAATCTTCAATTTTCCGCTGAGTTTCTACCACTACTTCGTGGCGACGGACGGTCATTCGTATCTGATTGCCGAAAGAAGCGCGTTGATCTTTCTTGTTCTCATGCAGAGCTGTCGCGACACTGGTGCGCCTAGCAACCCGTTCCGTGAGGTCTTGTGTTCAATCACGAACTCGGAGAAGACCAATGGCGACGAGGAGGTTGTGCGTGTCGTGGGACATAAGCAGGATGACGGAATCCGGAGCAAACTTGCAGAACTCCCATTCTCCAAGGTTTTCGCAGCCGCTGGCCACAAAGCTCCATATGAAAGCAGTCACTTGGTGTTGTACACACTCCTTTACACAAACCCGATGATGCACGACGCCGCGATCTCGAATTGCGACGTCGATCATGTCATATTGCCCATGCTCGAGACGCTATACCATGCCAAGTCGGTTGACCCGTCCCGCATTTACATGCTGGTTATTGCGATTTTAACGTACACACAACATCCGGCGTTCGTTCGTGACGCCCACTCCAAGATGATGGTTCACAAGGTGCCGTGGTACTCGGAACGCTACATTCTCGACGTGTCGTTGGGCAGTTTGATGATGGTTATCTTCACGCGTCTCATCTACCGCAATATCACGCACTTCCAGGACAGCTTTATCCACCTGAACGCTTTTGCTGCACTGTCGAACCTCGCACGGTCAGCCGAGAATATTCACGTTTATGCGGCTCAGAGCATCGTTGGCTTGATCGAAATGCTCACGAAGATGGAAGTAAAGTTCTCTGCACGAATGGAGCGCGAGAACCAGCTTCACAACGAAGAGCTCGTACAGAAGCGAAACGCGTACGTCGAGTTCATCCGATTGCTTCTCGGGGTTGTGTCGTCATGTCTGAAGCCAAACTTGCTCCCAAGGAACCCCCAGCTTGTAAGTTTCGCTTGCACTCCTCTTGTGACCAAAAGCTTCGTTTTAACTCGGTGTTGCTTCCCAGATTTATTCCATTTTGTATCGAGCAGAGACTTTTTCGGCGCTGCAACAACACCCGGAATTTGCTCATCAAGTGAACAACTACTCCGTGTGGAGTACGCTCTCTCGATTCCAGACTCTGGTCGAGTCCAAGACGACTCCTGAGGAGACGCTCGACGTCAGTACTGTTCTGGAGCTGATCACCGCCGAGTGTGTTGGTCTTTTGGCATCGACGGCGTCGACGACAAGTCGCCATGGAGGACGCAGTGATGGTGCGCGAGAAGTAGACGACGATGCCAGCTACCGATACGAAGAGGAGACCGACCCTGAGCAGTTCTTCGTGCCATACATTTGGAAGCTTATCTTTGAGCAGACACCCGAGTTTTGTTGGAAAGTGGACAAAATCACGCTGTTTACACCGGGCACGAAAGCCACGGTCATCACACATTGAAGTTGCCACGGACGAGTCCCAGGGTAAATACTGTAGACGAGGCAAACCATAGAGCAAGCGATCAGACACAAGTAATACAAATCCGCATTAAGTCGATCCCAAGGTAACAACAAATAGTTCAGAGGTATTGGACATGGGATTTAGAATGGGCGTTTACAGAAGTGCTCTAGTTCGAGCCGGTCTTGCGCACCGGGGCGATCTTGCGCTCGGCAAAGGTCGGGAGGATGAACGCGGCGCTGTGGAGAGCCGTGTTGTAGTAGCGGAGGGTCTCCACGACCTCGGCCGACGGCTCGCGCTTCGGCTTGACGAGGGCGTCCTTGCTGTCGTCGAGCGAGCACATGACGAAGCCGATCTGTCCCGACGGGTACGTGGGGATCGTGGTGTAGGCGTACTGGACGGTCGGGAAGAAGGCGTGGCAGCGCGTGAGCACCTCGGTGATGATGTCGAGGTGGAGCCAGAGGCACTCGCCCTGCGTGCACACGATGCCGTTGGGCGCGAGCGACTTCTTCATGTTCTCATAGAACTCGGCGCGGAAGAGCACCTCGGCCGGGCCGACCGGGTCCGACGAGTCGACGATGATCACGTCGAACTTCTCCGTGGTGTTGTCGCGGAGGTAGGCGGCGGCATCAGCGTGGAGCTGTTCAACGAGAAGAAGGCACGAGTCAGTCATGGTGTTTACGCACTTGAGGGTGGAACGAGAACAAGGAACGTACGAGCGTGAGGCGCGGGTCGTTGAAGTTGGAGGCGAGCGACTTGGTGAAGAACTTCTTGGCGACGTCGCAGACCATCGGGTCGATCTCGCACATGACGATCTTCTCGACCGTGTCGTGCTTGGCGACCTCGCGGAGCACACCGAAATCGCCACCGCCGACGATGAGCACGCTCTTGGGCGCGGCGTGCGAGAACATGGGCAGGTGCGTGATCATCTCCTGGTACGAGAACTCATCGCGCTCCGTGCACTGGATGACGCCGTCGAGCACGAGCACGTTGCCGTACGTGGCCGACTTGAAGACGAGCACGTCCTGGAAGTCCGACTTGCCCTGGAATAGCACCTCCTCCATCTGGAGCGAGAACTTCTGGCCGGGCCAAAGGGCCTCGGTCTCGGAGAACCACTGCTTGTCGTCAGCCATGTTGGTGCACGTCGTCAGGAATGGGATTTTCGGGACTGAGTAGCCTCGGCGGCGAGCCAGGCGACGTCCGGCGGCAGCGAGCGCTCGGCGGGCGAGGATGGCGGACGGGCGTTCGTCCTTCCGGCCGAGTGGCAAAGGTGGTGGTTGGTGGTCAGGAGGCAAGCCATGTTGGAGCCATCGAAAGTGAGAGGTGCGACACGGGCGGAGCGGACGAAACACGAAAAGGGGTAGGGGAGGCGGACCGGGACGGAGGGAGAGCTGTCTTATGTCAATAGGTACAATTCATTCGAGCGAATTGATCGGATTTGAAAGGGGATGGCACAGTGGTGGTGACTCCCGGATCGAAAACGCGCACGCGATATGCCGCGCTACTACTGCGACTACTGCGACACCTACCTCACGCACGACTCGGTGAGCGACACGCTGCGTCTCGGAAGGTTGAGGAGGACGTTTGGCTGACGGTGGTTGCGGTTGGATTGGCCACAGCAAGCCGGCCGGAAGCAGCACAACCGAGGGTGGAAGCACCGTGAGAATGTCAAGCTCTACTACGAGCAGTTCCTCACGGGCCAGGGAGTCGTCATGATGCGTAAGATACCGACAGTGGCACCGTGTATCTCATGTGGTTATGCTCACATGGTGCGATTGTGGATGCAGCCGGCGAGTGGCTGAAGGCTGGAGCCATGGGCGGCGCGATGCCGCCACGAGGACCAGGAGGATTTGGCGGTCCAGGTGGACCAGGAGGACGAATGCCACCGGGAATGTTCCTTCCTCGTGGACCTCCGCCGCCGCGAGGAATGATGCCTCCGGGAGGCATGATGCGTCCCCCACCGTTCCAAGGAGGAGCTCCTCCCCAGTTTCAAGGTGCGACTCTCGCCCTTCCCTCAGTGGAAGGCGATGGCTCACGTTTGTGTTCTGTCATTAGGTCCGCCTCGAGGCGCTCCGTACGGAGGCATGCGGCCGCCTCCGCGACCGTCTATCTACGGTCCTCAGTCATGAAAGCCAGAATAGCGAGTCAATCAAAGCGACAGGGTATTCGATATTTCTATGATGCGATTGTGTCGGTCATGGGGAACAAGGAGTTGCGTGTTCTTCTCGGCAAACATACTATGACGCCTTCTTCTTGAAGAACATGTTATACACGACAGTCGCGATTCCGAGCAGCAGGATGAGGCAGATCATGTCCATCATGCATTTGTCCGCACTGCGGCCGAGTTTCTTGAGGGTATCTTTCATCTTCTTATTCACACTCTCAACTGTGCGGATATGGAGATATTAGCAGCCGAACGAGCCATTTGGAAGAGCCCCAGTCACCGTACCGTGCGCACTCGTCGTATCGATCCGCTCTTCAAGGCCATCGATCATAATACTCTGCTGCTGGAGCTCCTCGTGGAGTCCACGCGCAAGTTGGCCAAGCGTTTGGACACCGTCGCCGATCTGGTCGATCATTTGATCCTGCAGTTGACAAGCCTCTATGTTAGCGAGTTGACACTCCACACACGGCCAAGATGATGATAACATACGAAGCGCTGATCGTTGTCCTTGATCTGCACCATAACGCCGCGTTGCTCATCCGAGATCTCTTCTTGGCCTTCTCCGCCACCACCACCTCCCCCACCGGCGCCACCGCCCGTACCTTCACCGCCGCCTCCACCCCCTCCGCCGTATGAAAATTGGCCAGGCTTGGGCTTGGCACTGAAGAATGCTCCGTTCTCGAACGTACCGAGCCCGGCCGAGTTGCCACCCTCTCGGAAGGATGATGATGCTCCAGGGGACCGGAAGTTCTGCGCTGCGAGATCCTTAACCAGCGCAAACTCGGAGACGTACTGCTCTACAAACTCTTTTCGGATGTTCAACTCCTCCGGTGAGTACTTGGTCTGCAATTCACGAGCGCTTGGTCACGTGTCCCTCCAATGAAGTTCTCGAGAACGGACGCCGCACCTTTTTCTTCTTCATCTCCGCCTCCACGCTGGTCTTGAGCTCATTGATGTCTTGACCAACGACCCGAATGTCCTCTCGAATCTCTTGCTGCCGACGGATGGCCTCGCGCGGGTGTTTGCTGCGATTGATCTTGGCCTCTGGGTCTTGCAGGTTCTGTATCGCCGTCATTTTCACGTGAGCAAATCCACCTCACGCGCCACGACAACGGCCCAATGAGCGCTTACGAATTTGAGCCGGTGCAGGCGCTCGCCGACCTGCGTCTTGAGCTCGTGGAAGCGGTCGCCGGCTTCCTTGCGCTTCTTCTTGTCGTCCTCGCCGCCCATCTCGCGGTTGATGCGGGACAGCTTGTCCATCAGCCCATCGAGCTCGCGACTCATCGTGGCCAAACCGCCGCGCTGTCGCTCTCTCTCCTCTCTGTGGCTCACAGCAGAGGCGTTCTCGCGCTCTTTCTCGCGCGCGTGCCGAAGCAGAAGAATCGCCGGTCCGATTTAGCCCTCCTCGGAGAAAGGCCGTAACGGACTGCCCACACATGGGTACACCCGCCTCCTCTAAAGTACGAATCGTACTTAACAACGAAGCCAACATTCACTCTTTCAGAATCTGAGTCCAGGTGGCTGGCTATCTGACCGCGAGCAGCTCCGCGAAGATGGCGGCCAGGGCGCAAGACTTCGCCCACCGCGTCGTCGAGTTTGCCGAAGCGGATGCGTGCGCCAAGTTCTTCGAGGAAAAGCGCATCGACTTTGACAGGGCGGACGCTAGCGGCTCCACGGTGCTCATGAGCGTCGTGGCGCGAGGTGCGGGACGACGTAGGATGCACGAGAGAGCGACGACTGACGACGCGTGCTGTGCGCAGAGCGCGTGGACCTCGTGGGGCTCGTGATGGACCGCACGGCCAACATCGAGGCGGCGACGGTCTCGAACGGCACGAACGTGCTGCATCTGGCCGCCATGGCTAGCAATGTACGAGAGAATTGCTGGATCATAGGACTGCGGATGCGATTTCTGATGCGATATGTTGTGGGGTTCATAGCCGCTGGTGATCAAAGAGCTGGCTGCCACGGACGAGCGCAAGAGCAAGCTGCGCACGATCGCGAACGCGTGCAACCGCAACGGCGACACGCGTACGAGTAGTGTAACTTTGACGAAGCGGAGGGCCTATTGACTGACCTGGTCTTTTGGCATGGCAGCACTGATGATGGCGAGCGTCGCAAAAAATGCTGTTGCGGCCAAGATGCTAGTTGAGTACTTGGACGCGTACACCACGCCCAAGAACTCGACGGGTCTGACGGCGCTGATGCTGGCATCGCGACTGAGCGACGAACGGGAGGGCCCGACCAAGGCGGTCGAAAGCGCGACCATCGTGTCGCTGCTGCTCGCCTATGGCGCTGATGTGAATGCTGTCGAGTCGGTTGGGCGACAGACTGCGCTCCACTTTGCGTTGCTCACCAAGAACGTCATGGTGGTGGAACAGCTTCTCACGAGTGCGTGTCGCCATCTCCGATGATCCATAATGATCTCGTTTGCTGAACTCACTCTCACTGTGTAGTCAGTGATATCAACCTCACGGCCCGTAACAAGGCAGGTCACTCGCCTATACAGTTGGCGCGCAAGCTCAAGCTCGACAATCTAATCGACACAGCTATCGAGTCACAGTGGCAAGTGGTCGAGGAAGAAGCGCACTCGCTAAGCGAGCAAGTTGCGCAGGAGCTGGAGAATGCCGTGGATACAGGCAAACAACCGAAAAAGAAGAAGGACAAGCACAAGAAGAAGAGTGCCACGACACCCAAGAAGGACCCTCCAGGTAATGCGATCCAGGTTGCTGAAGATGTTGTCGAGGATAAACACAGCGAGAAGCCCATGAACGATGTTATTGAACCGGCGCCAATTGAGGAGGCTGTTGCAGTGGTTGAAATTGACGCACACGCCAACGGCGACGATTGGGTCACCGCATCGAAGAAGAAACCGAGTAAGCGTGCTGTTGTGCAGACTATTGCACTCGCGAGTACTAACGTTTAGAATTTTTTTTCGCGCTCATGGAACGGAAAGAATCGATCTCGAATGAGTCGCCTCGTGAGAATATGAAATCCCCGCCGCCAAAGCACAAAAACAAAGCCAAGAACCCTCCCAAGCTGGATCCTGCGTCAAAACAGGCCTCTAGACCGAAGACGACCTCGGCTCCAAAGGCACAGGTAAGCCAACCACCTACCAGGCCACAGCTCGAGTCTTCGCTCGCTCCGAATGCAAATGGAGCGGTGACAAAGCCGGCCATGCCAGCGCCATGGGCAAATGGTCACGGTACACCAATCGTGTCAACGAATGGTATGGCACCTCCTCCTCCTCCGGCTCGCCCAATCGCTGTTCGTGAGTCGATGCAGCCTGGCGAACTTTTCCAGTCGGGCGAGGAATCGATGAGTTATGGGGCCATGAATGCGATCTTCCATCGCATGTTCCCTATCGCAGAAGAGATGGACATCCCAGTCGAAAGTTTCATTGCTGGGGCTGATACCCGCGACGCACGTGAGCTCCTCGATGGGCTCAGTGTCTCGCAGGTCGAAATGTTGCAAGAGGCACATCTTCAAGCATACCACTACCTGAACGAACGCAAGGTACGACGCTATTTAGTCTTATCGGGCCCTTGCCTGTGTGCTCATCCTGTCGTGTAGCTCGAACTCGCTCGCGCTCTGGAGGGACAGCGTCTCCAGGCGCAGCTCGAGCTTCGGCGCCATCTCTTGGAGATGCCGTAGATCAGATAGTGATGGCGTGAAAGATATCCCTGTTGATTAGCCCAACTCTAGGGTCTTGCTGAACTCTTCCTCTGTGAATGACAACATCTTGGCAGCCTAGGAACACAGCAAGTTTAGGTTCGAACGACTCAAGCTTAACTACGTGCGCAGAGTACCTCCATGTGGATGCGCTGTCGTTTGAGCAGGTCAATCAGCTTCATCTGCTTTTTGAACGCAAGTAACAGCTCGTTCTAGAAAGCGATATATCAGCAAGGATAAATGTGGGCGGATTTTATCCGCAGCCGCTCACCTTTTGCTTCTCGAGCCTCTTGTTCTCTTTGAGGACTTGCTCGTACTCGGCCTTGGCGATCGTCTGCTCTCCTTGAGCACGCCGCTCGTCCTGCAGCTGAGATTTGACTTTCTCCAACTCCTCCAACGCACGATTGAGTCGAACCTAACCAACATCAGGCAAAGCTATCGCGGTGAGTACAAATCAATTTCCATTTGGCGTATACTCACATCTTTCGACCGGAACTGCTGCAAGGCCTGCTTCTCCGCCTTTTGGATCTCTTCGATCTTCGCTTGAGCAGCGGAGAGTTGTGTCTCGAGGATCTTCTGTTTCGATTCCTGGGCAGCACTGCAGCCAAATAATGCTCAGTTCCATCCATCCCGTCGAAGAAATGACTCGGGACAGGCACCCACCTGACCTCTTGTTGCTTCTCCAGGAGCTGCTGGGTCTGCTGCTGTTTCTTCTTCAATGCGCTGCTCTCGCTTGTCAGCTCGTCAAGTTTCGCTTTGGACTGTTGCAAAGTGGTTTGCTGTCGCCACCAACTTCATTAAAACCTGTTAAGTTTGTAGCGCGTCGTCCAGCGTACCAGCTCTTTGATCTGGGTTTGTGAGACGTCCAGTTCGTCTTGAAGCACGCGAAGCCGCGCTTTCTGGTACCTCACAGTCGCTTCGAGGCCGAGACCGCCCCCTTCGCCCCCATTGGCTTCAGGTTGCTGCTTGATGTCAGGTGACGGCTCCTCCGGCTTGGACTCGAGAGCCTCCATGTCCCCAGGGATGTCACTCTTTAGACGACGCAGATTCTTTCGTGCCGACTGGGAAGCCGTCTGTGGTACGCTCCCTGTGCTCTTCTTCTTCTGCAGCTGGGGCTTGTTTCGGCTCGAGCTTCGTGGCTTAGCCTCTGTCGTTTCGTTGTTCTTCGACGGCGAGTCGTCCATTGACTCGACCGATGCATTAAGATCCATTGCGAGACCGAGACTGGTTCCTCGTTCTGGACTGCTCAACGGGGCGCCAATCTCGCTGTCGGAGAGACTATGGGCATTCTCCCCGTCACTCAACACAGCGGAAGGTTCTACAGCCGACAGCTCATTCTGCTTTGCGAGATGGGGATTCGGCCCCGACTTGGCCGTCTGCAACTGCTGTTGGCGCCGCTGCTCGATGGCCACAACCTTTTGGTCAAGCTCTGCATTCTGCCGCAGCAGTGCAGCCTGTCGCGCTGCGAGGCTCTCCTTCATTGTGCCACGTGAGACTTTGACCAGGACAGTTTCACTTTCGTTCGAAACGTCGCAGGTGAGATCTTTCCAAATATTTGCGAAACCGGAGGGGAAATCTTATGGATTAAGGTTATGATGTCCTAAAGGTGACGCCGCGGTGGCGATTCGCGCCGTCCATGAGGAAGCAATCAAACTTCAGAGTCGGGACGTCGCTGAAGAGTTCACGCACTGCATTGGCCTGCCGCTCGGAACCGATCTCGACGAAAACACTTTGAGAGAGAGGAGACCGAGGATTCAGCAGCTTGTTGACACTGCCACGAAGTGCCTTGTAGAATCGAAGCCCGAGATCTTCGCTAGCGATGCCTTCTACATCGCTCGATTGCCGGTTTTTCCACGCGTCGGGTCCTTCCGAGAAGAGTGCCCCGTGTGGCTCATGAGCCAGAACATCGGGCGCGATGAGCGAGACATCGGAGACAGGGATGTACGGAGGATTGCATAGAATCACATCGAATCTCTGATGGAGCCTGGAGGCCACATCCTCGTTCTTGGCGGTCTCTCCGATAGCGGGCAGCTTTTCCATGTCGAACTCGATGAAGCAAGATCGGTTTCCAAATCCAAGTCGCTCGGCATTTCTTCTCGCAACCGCCAGCGCGCCGGCAGAGATGTCAAGACCGACACCCGAGGCATTGGGATACTCCGATAACGACGCGAGAAGCAGAGCGCCACTTCCCGTGCCGAGATCGAGAATCTGAAGCGCCGAACTCTTTGGGTACACTCTCTGACAACAGCACTCGAGATCAGCAATGATACGCGGACAGCAGCACCTTACAATGCCACGATCGTACCGCAATGTACTCGATCAGCGCTTCGCTATCTGCGCGAGGGATGAGCGTGTGCTTGGTGACTTCGAGTTGAAGCGACCAGAACTCTTTGAACCCGAGCACATACGCGAGCGGCTCCCCATCCAGTCGGCGTTGCAGCGTCTTCTTCAGCTTCTGCGCCTCCGCGTCTTGCAACTAGAGGCCACTACTCAGAATCCAAGGCCTCTGTTCCCAATGGGCTCGTCTGGCGACTGTACCGTGCGATCCGTCCACAGGAAGACGTCATTGCTGGTTGCGAGCGCCAGCGCGTGCGCGACCAGCGCCTTCGCGTCGCTTCCGTCGCCGCCGCCAGCGCGCAGCCGGGCGCGGACCTCCACCAGTGCGTTCTGCACCGTCTGCTGGTGGAACCGACGCCTGCCCATCGCTGCAGGCGCCGCGCGCCTGGCGATCCATCGCACGGAGCTGCTCATGCTCCCCGCCAAAAGATGGCGCGACTCGTTCCTCCTAAGTTAACGACGACGAAAGTGAACCCGCCGTTCTATTTCTCACAAGAGTGACCGAATGTTCCGATATTGGAGAGATCTGATTGGCTTGTTGAACAGCTACCAGCCAATCAGCGCGCGAGAATCCGTGAAAGATCGCCAGTTCGATAACGGCTCGCTTCCGCGACGTGGGAACATGGCGGGACTCGCTGTGGAAAATGCTCGCCGCGGCGCGTCTGCGGTGGCTCGTCAGATATTTATTTGCTCCGCCGTGCGCAAGTCGCCTCCCCGCCGCGAGCATGATGGCCATGACGCCGTACGAGAAGAAGACGCTGGACGAGATCGAGGCCGCGTTCCTCGAGGTCGTCGAGACGCGCAAGCCCGCGCCGTCGCGCAAGCAGCCCAGGCGAAGCGGCTGGTTCAGCGGGCTCGCGGACAAGATCGCCATGAAGTTTGTTTGCTGCGCGCCGCCGCAGACGCTGCTCGACGACGACGAGATCAACGAGATCCTGGCGGCGGTCGAGCAGCCCGCCAAGCCTGCGACGCTGCTGCCGCCGCGCAAGGACGCGCTCATGCGCCGCAACTCGGCCTCGGTCATGCCCGCGTCGCGTGCGCTTGAGCCGGTGGCCGCCCAAGACAAGTCCTCGCCCCATGACATCACGACTGTGCTGGATGCCAGCGCTGATGACTCGACTACGGAACCGATGCCTCGCGCTGAAGTTGCTGCCCCTGAAGACCCCGCTCGCTCCCACGTCTCGCTCGCCGCCATGCAGCGCGTTGTCGTCTCGCTTCTCGCTCTGCACAAGGAGGTTGAGACTCGCCAGACCGAACGCGCCGTGCTCGCTGTCCAGATGAAGTGGCGCCGCCGCCAAGTGACCACCAAGAACGCCGCACCTTTGCCCATGCCCAGTATCCCAGCCTCGCCCACGACCGTCTCCGAGCCCGACCTTGAGCCCAAGACCAACGAAGAACAAGCCGCCGAAGTCCACGCCCCTCTCGTCAGCCCCAAGCGCCAGCGAAGCCGCCTTCGCAGTCGCCGCGGCACCAAGAAGACCAAGTTCTCGTGCATCACGCCTGTCGCCACGGAAGAAGCCGCTGAAGCCGTCGATTCTCTCACCGAGCTCGCTCTGACGCGGAAGCGTTTGCGATCCGTCGACCTGGAGTCTCCATCTCCACGAGTTGACGTCGAGCGCAATGTCCACGTCTTGTTCGGCGAGGAAGAGATCGACGAGGACGACGACGTGCTGGACTTGGACATGCCGTCTCCGGCCCGTGGCGCTGCTCTCGTCATGCCGTTCTCGATCCAGCGGTGCGCCTCGGTGCCTCCTCCGTCGACGGCGTTCCGCCCGCGCTTCGTCAAGTCGACTTCTCTGCTCAAGGCCCAGTCCGCCACGACGATCCAGCGCGGGTGGCGCAACATGAAGACCCGCCACGAGCGCGAGACCCAACACCGCCTGCAGCAGTACGAAGCCCAGAAGCAGAGCGTCATGCCCACGATCCGCTCACAGATGACGCTGCTTCGCCAGCGACTCGAAGAGATTAAGGAGCGCAACAGCTGCCTCGCGCTCGTCCCCGTCGCTCTCGAATCCCCCGTCTCGCCGTGCGACGACGACTTCGACTGGCTGTAAAGCGACACCAGCACCTCGTCTTGTATCCTCGTGTTGAGCAAATACAGCTCTGCGGCTCGCGAGGTCTCTCTCATGACGGAGACCTCGCTCGAGCCGCCCGACCTCAGCGTGTTCGCGTCGTGTCGTGTCGCTGGATCCTCATGACGATCCAGCGACTCGTACGAGCGCCATGCTGCAGCGTCAAGAGCCCCACACCCACGCGACAGAGAGTGCTGTGCCCATCGCACTAGTGTTCGTATCCTTTCCATCCAGCGTAGTAGGTAGTAGTAGTTTGTAGTCGCAGTATTTATTCGGTTGGCGAGAACGTTAAATCCACACAAAGAGGCACCGCCTGCGCGAGCGCCCACCCACACAAAACATCAAAAGTTCTCGCTGTGGAACGAGTACGAGACGTTGGCACGCCGTCTCTCTTTGTCCTGGTTGGACGTCGCGCATTCGCTGTGGATCTGGTGGCCCATGGGCTTGGGTCCGCAAAAGAAGACGCCAATCTGACGCTTGGCCGTGGTGCCGACGACGTCCTGCTGGTCTGCGATCCTGCGTAGCTCTTCAGTCCAGTCCGGGCGTCCAAAGCGGGTCATCTGCTTGGTCACGAGCCCTGAGATGATGTCGTGGCCGTCGGTCTTGTGCACGAGGGTTTGCAGCGCGTGAAGAGGCTCAATGACCGCCTTGTCCTTGAGTGGCGAGTAGTAGTTGTGGATCTCCAGTCGCCCTT
>JAADVR010000397.1:0-31394 GCA_023335855.1 Pythium scleroteichum | reverse complement strand
TGATCAACGAAAATAACCGAGAGCCCCACAGGACTCAAAATTAGCTATAGAATTCCCGTCATTTTCTCCCCACGATCCGTTGCATCCCACAGATCTACAGAGCTTCTAACCGCCGAAGATTTCGAGATCGCGTCGTAATTCCACTGACAAACAAAAATGTAGCCATCTCACTAATAAAGGAGCTCTTCATAAGTTCGCACTTGCATTGATTGTCGTACTTAGCGACGGTTCTCGACCCTGATCAAAAGAGAACCCATCGGATCGCCATGGCGCAGTGGCTCGTCCGCGACGCGCCGCGGCTCCTGGACGCGCGCAACGCCCGCGAGACCGACTGCTTCGTGGAGCTGGTGGAGAACTACCAGCAGCTGCTTTTCCGCTCGAATTCCATGCACCAGTCGGTCGCTAACCTCTCGCAAAGCGCGGCCTTTGCGCCGCCGGCCGACAACGACAGCAGCGCCAAATACCTCCACACGATCCAGCAGCTCGAGCGCGAGCTGAGCGAGAAGAACGCGCAGCTGGCCAAGTACGCCGGTAGCCAGCTGCAGCTCGTGAGCGAGAGCAAAGAGCTGCTCCAGGAGCGGCAGCAGTGGGAGCACCAGCTCGACTTGTTCACCAAGCGCCTCCAGGAGGAGATGCTGGCGAACGAAGCGAAAGACCGCGTGACGACCGAGCTCGAAGAGGCGCTGCGGCTCGTGCGCGACGAGCTCGCGCGCCACAAGGCGCTGCTCGAGAAGACCGAGGCCGAGAACGAGACGCTGCTCACGCGCATCCGGCAGCTCGAGGAGCAGCTCGTGAAAAAGACCATGGAGATGGCTGCGTGGCTCGTCGAGCACGAGCCGCCGGACGAAGTGGGCACGGGCGCGCTGCGCCGCGCGTCGGCACCGGCCATGGGCAACATGGCGTCACAGGAGATGGCCGAGTCCGTGAGCCGGCTCTTCATCGACTCGGCCGTCAAGGTCTCGTCGCGCGTCGTGTCGCAGGTGACCCACTCGATCCGCGCGCACGCGACCGAAGTCAACTCGGTCTGCTTCAACGCCTCGGGCAAAGTGCTCTTCAGCGGCTCGAGCGACGGCACGGTGCGCGCGTGGGACGCGTCGTCGTGCCGCGCCATGGGCGAGTACCGCGGCGTCGGCACGGCCCACCCGCTGCTCTGTGTGCGCGTGTCCGAGGACGGCGAGATGGTGCTGGGCACGGGCTCGGACCGCAAGTGCTTTGTCTGGCGTGTGGGCACGGGCCGCGTCTTCCAGACGCTCACGGGCCACAAGGGCAAGGTGCTCGCGGCCGAGTTCTCCCCGCTAGTGCAGCACCAAGTCGTGACCGGGTCCTCGGACCGATCGCTGCGCGTCTGGGACGTCTCGCGCGGGCTCAGCGTGCAGTCGATCAACTGCCGCTCGAGCTGTAACGACCTGGCCATGGCGATCGGCGGCCAGTTCGCGAGCGCGCACCACGACGGCGTCGTGCGAGTCTGGGACGCGAGATCCAAGCACCTCGCCGAGGAGCTCAAGGACTTCCACGACGACCAGGTCACGTCCGTGAGCTTCGCGCGAGACGGCAACTACCTGCTGACCAACTCGCGCGACAACACGCTGCGCGTGGTCGACACGCGCACGTACGAGAGCGTGCTGAAGCTGCAGCACAGCGGGTACCACGTGGGCTTTGACTGGTGCAAGGCCTCGCTGAGTCCGGACAGCGCGTACGCGGCTGCCGGCAGCTCGTCCGGGTCAGTGTTTCTGTGGAGCGCGCTCACGGGCAAGCTGGAGAAGGAGCTGAGCGTCGGCCACCAGGGCGCGATCGCGAGCTGCGTGTGGCGACCCGACGGCCAGGCGCTTGCGTCCTGCGACAAGAACGGCTGCCTCGTGCTGTGGGAGTGAGCGAGCAGGGAATAAGCACAATAAAAAGCAGTCAAATAATACGTCTACTCCTTGAGATCAAATGACGAACCGCAGCCGCAGCCCGAGACCGCGTTCGGGTTGTTGACGACGGCAAACGCACTGCGGATGAGCTCCTGCTCAAAATCGACCGTGCTGCCGCGAATGAACTCGAGCGACTCCTTGTCCACGACCACGCGGCCGCCGTGCTGGTCAAACACACTAGGCAGCCACCCCCACGTGTCAGCTTTCGCGGCCCATAAACCACCTCCGCTACAGATATCCCTACATGTCCTCCTCTGGGTCAGCGCCGTTCGTCTCGAACTCGTAGACGTACTGGAAGCCCGAGCAGCCGCCGCCCTCCACGGCCACGCGCAGCATGAGCTCGGGCTTGTTCTGCTTGGCCGCAGCCTCCTGCAGCTTCTGCGCGAGAACATCGAAGGTTAGCGGAGACCCGTCCACACGCAGGAGCTGCTCACGAGGTCCGCACCTTGGCGGCCGCGGGTGTGATGACGATGTCGGGCAGCCCGCTGTCGCCGAGCGGCGCGAAGGCCGCTGCCGAGTGCGAGAGAAAGCGCGGGACCGCAAGCGACCGACGCAGCGTGCGGCGGGCGAGCGAGGCGAGCATCGCGAGAGGCTTCCGCAGGCTTCCTGGTTGTGTTGTGGTTGCCGAGTGTTAAACCAGCGACGGGTCTTGTATTGAGATAAGATAGAGTACCGATCGAAATTCTGGAACGAAATTCTGGAATTTTGGGATTGAGGGATCGACCTTGTTTTGGAAATGAGTCGGAACGTGCCAAGAGAACGAGGCACGTTCTGGAAGTATTAGCGGAGCCGCCTGCGCTGCCCGTGAAACCTGGATGCGACCAGCGCGCGTGGTACGTCGGGATCCACCACGCGTTGATTGCCAGTGCTACCTCTCACGGCCGCTCGAGAACTCTCTTACGCCTGCTGCGTTATGTGCAAAGCTCGCAACCTGTCGCGTCGGCCGTACTTTCACCATCGCCTGTGCGCCGACTCAGTGTACAAGCACGCGAGCCTCTTCGAGGATCCCCAGGCGGCGAGATTCCGAATGGCCCCGCTCGTGGGCCACGAGCAGAGCTCCTCGCAAAACTCAACCATTAGGCTAGGCTAGCCTCTTGAATCACGAGAGTTGAGGTGCCGTACTTAATGGGACTTAGCACCTTAAGTTCGGCCACCAAGTGCCAAAATGCGTGTCAAGGGGCTTGTCGGCGAACCTGAGGCCGCGTGGAGGTGGTAGCTCTGTATGTCCGTAATACCATCGTGTTTTGCGTCGCAAGAGCTGTCGAATGAGCCGTCTATCGCGTGAGTTGGGTGCGTGGAAGCGCGTTCAAATGTTGTCGTCGTCGGCGCGCGCCGGCCGATGGCGCGTGTGGTGGGCCGGGAAGAAGCCGTAGGGGCTCGCGTACTCGACGAGCCCGCGCACGAGGTGGAGCTCGTCGTCGCGGCGCACGAAGAGCACGACGACCTGGCGCGAGCTCCAGAGCGCGATCGTGGCCACGCGGCCGAGCATGACCGAGCGCGTGGAGAGCGCGAAGCCGTGTTGCCGTGAGACGGCCACGTCCACGATCATGCGGTTGCGCAGGCCGTTCGTGTCCAGGAAGAGCACGACGTAGACCAGGCCGAGCCCGCTGAGCAGCGACGCGGTGAGCACGGCGGCCGGCAGCGCGTGTGGCAGCCGCAGCGCGCGCTTGGCCAGCGGCGTGAGCGCGTCCATCGAGAGCGTCCAGACGAGCCAGCACATCCACGCGAGCACGACCAGCGCGTGGTCGGGCTGCCAGCAGAGCATGTCGACGACGCTCGCGTTGTACGCCGCGACCTGCGCGAGCGAGAAGGCGAAGTCGAAGTTGCCGATCAGCATGCGCAGCAGGTCGCACTGGAAGAAGAGCGCGAAGCCAGCGTAGAAGGCGGCCGAGCACGCACACGCGGCGATGGCTCGCGCGCGGTCGCCTCGCGTGAGTGGCAACAGCGCGCAGCCGTCGGCAGTTGCAGTTGGTCGCGGCGTAGATTCGCTCGCGGCCACGAGCGAGTAGACGTTGCGGAAGGTCTGGACGACGAGCAGCGAGAACCCGACCAAGCCGACGGCGTAGAGCGCGAAGCGGAGGAGGCTTTGGTGGCGCAATACTCACGCGGGCGGCGCGCGCCAGAGGCGAGACGGGAGCACTGTGCGATGCGCGTCGATGTGCGTGAGCGGCAGCGGAGACAGCCGAACATGCTGTTGGCCATTCGAGCGCGTGATGTACGGATGGCCGCGTTGCTTTCGAAGCCGCGCCGCGGGGCGAGAAGGAGCTTGGGCGGGCGTTCGCGCCTCACTTTGCGCTGGTGCCAGTCGAAGCGTAGCCTTCATGACGACACACTTGACTGTGAGATAGCCGTCCACGGCGTGGGAGCGTGCTCGTCGATTCTTGAGCACGATCATCTTGGCAAGCAGGATGGCAAGCGTTGGGCCCGTGAAGTTCATAATATAGGCCGCGTCATACACTCTGTGGCCCACGACTTTGATTACAAAGAAGTTGGCGTTCTCGATCGCGCGCAGTGATACACAAGCACAAAGCAGCAACGCGACGGGGATGCCCAGTTTCGCGGAACGCACGATGGTCGACATAGTGCGGTAACTTGCATCCGACGAAATCACGATCTGGAACGAAAACGAGCCCATGAACGACATGAGAGCCCGCGAATCGCCTAGCGCAAGCGCAAATGCAGTCCAGTTGATAGTGTTGATGATCGACGTGAACCAAAACTCGTAGCTCGACGAGAGTAATCGGAGGACGTCGAGCGACATAAACAGCAAGGTCGCGAAGAGAGACACCGTGGCCGGATCATCACCGCAACGAGAATGCTACGGAATGGGCCATGTTCGACAAAGAGGATGGCGCCGAAGCAGAGAACCCCGACTCGAAATCCCCATGACAAGTGATGGGAATGCCGGCGGAGAAAGACCACGACGCGGCGATGTGTTTGCGGTTTGAAGATTGTTCTCGCAATCGTACGGGAGAGGTCAATGTACGAGAGCTCGTCTGCAGAACGGAGAGTGTATATATGGGAGCTATTTGTCGAAGTCGAGCACCGCAAGTCACTTGCGGTTGGCCCAGTGATTGCCGAAGCAAGGGGCGGAGGAGCCGGGAAGACTGCTGCTCTTCCGTTTCCATTGCGCATGCCAGAGTGTGCGAGTTGAATGTCTGTCCCGGCTACAGCGAGCGGCCCTGTGTTGCAGCTGCGCGCTATTTCTGTCAAAGAGACTACATCGTACTTGAGCTCTATTGGTGCTCGTAATGCGAAACCTGTACCTGGAGACGCAATGTCTCAAGAAGAGGATCGACTCATCTCTTCGAAGATTCACTCAAGATGCCAAACGTCGTATTTCAGAAGCTGCCCCCATCCTCAATCCGCGGAATGTGCTTGTTGTGCTTGCGAGGGAAGATGCTGTATGGACTCTGGTACTCAACAAGTCCTCGAATAAATCGCAGCTCGTCGTCCGCGCGAATGCACAAGATGTACACTTGTCGAGTGCACCAAATCGAGACTGTCGCCACACGACCGAGCATAACTGATCGTGTAGTGAGTGTAATCGTCTGATTGCGTTTGAGCGCGAGGCTGAGGACGAGGCGATTCCGTAAACCGGCATTCGGGCAAAAGAGAACCATATAAACGGTCCTGAGACCACTCATAAGCGCAGTCGCGAGTGCAAGTGGTGCGAGCTGGCGGGGCAGCCTAAAGATCGATTTCTTGGCCACCGGTGAAAGTGCGTCTACACTCAACGCCCAGACACACCACACCGTCCACGTCCAGACAACGGCGACATGTTGAAGCTGCCAGTCCAGCATGTCGATGACGCAAAACACATAGCTGAAAACCTGAGCAAGCGAGAAAACGTAGTCGAAATTGGTCCAGAGCAGATGAAGCAGATCACGCTGGCAGAAGAGACCCAGGCACAGGCAGAAAGCTGTTGTGCAGAACGCTCCAGTAAGAGCTTGTCCTACATCGTCTTCTGTTAGTATTCCCGTTTTCCACGCGGCGACTCCCAAACGATCCACAATTATGTACGCTCGGACGACTCGTGCTGTCTGAAAGCAACCTAACGCGTATCCCAAGGCGCCAATGCTGTACAACATGACTCGGAGTTTGTCTTGATACCTGACGACACAAGATGGAAGTGCGTTCCAATACGGACGTGGCAACACTGTCCGGGAGACATCGATGCACTCTACGGGAAGTTTTGGCAGGGTGAACTCCTGCTGATGTGGTGCTACTGCTACGTTGAATGGAGCGACTTCACGGTGAGCACCGAAACTTGTTGATGGACGAATTGAGTTTGTGGCCGGCACCAGACGAAGAGTGGACTTTACGGTCGCGCACGGAATTCGATGACACCCGACAAAAGACACCTCTTGCCGTTTCTTATGGATGATCATTTTCGCAGCAATATCGCAAGTGTGCTGGCGCTAAAGCCAATGATATCAGTGGCATCAGTGATCCTTCGACCTCGAATTTCTACCGAGTAGTAGTTGGCTCTTGGAATCAAGCGCAGCATGACGACTGCAAAAAGTGCGAGGTTGATGGGTATCGCAAACACCACTGAGATGGTGGCGGTATGGAAGGTTCGAAAGCTGGCATCCACAGTGATCACGACCTGGAAAGACAGCCATCCCACAAACGCCACAAATACGCGCGAGTTACCCAAGATAATGGCAAAAGTGATCCAGTTGGCCGTGTTGATCATAGATGTGAACCAAAAGTCGTAGCTCGTGGCGAGAAGCTTCAGGACATCGACTGACATGAAGAGGATCGTGAAGACTAGCGAGGAAGCCGCTGGGACGGAAATCCCTATCAGAGCATCTCGTGTCGAACTATCGTCCAGGAACAATAAACCTGTGAGACAGACGATGCTGATGCGGAACCCGAGGACTAAGTGATGGTGGTGCCGGTGCATGAACTTCACGAGAGCACGATCGTTCTCTGCCGAGAAGAGCGTTTGAGAGACTGTGCGGGACAAATCAATTATCGGGAGCGGTGCGGATTGCTTGAGAACAAAATCAAATCGTGAACACCGAGTCTCAACTTCCGTCTTGGCGGGTTGCACCGAGTCTCAACTTCCGTCTTGGCGGGTTGCTCCTGTCCTTCTTGAGGCGCGATTTGGTGTGGAGTGGCGCGGCCGCAGCCCATCATCTGACGCTCGGCTTCCGTTTGTCGAAGCACGCGTCCAAGCACAAATGGACTGGCTTGGTGAGAGTTGAACTATTCGCGGGTTCATTTCGTCTATTTATGCTTTGCTCACATGATGTGATTAATCCCCAGGAGTGGCTCTAGTGATCTGCAGACTGATCGCCATAGGACAGAACACAGAACGTTTGCAGAGAAGAAACGGAGTGATATGTGTGGAGTTTCTGGTGACTACAAGTCATCGACCACCGGCGTATGTTTGTTGTGTTTCCGGGGAAAGACGCTGTATGGACTGTCGTACTCGACGAGCCCGCGGATCAAGTGCAACTCATCATCGCGTCGGATGAACAGGACGTAGACTTGACGTGAACACCAGAGTGATATTGTGGCCATTCGACCGACCATGACGGATCTCGTTGAGAGTGCGAAGGAATGCGTCGAAGAGAGGGAGAAGTTGATAAGCACTCGATTGTGGTTGAGCGAGAGAACAGCGTAAATCGTACCAGATCCACTAAGAAGCACCCCAACGAGGACCACCGCCGCGAGCTTGTTTGGGAATCGGAAGATTGATTTCTTAACGATTGGGGTGAGTGCGTCGGTCGACAACGCCCATGCGAGCCAAAGCGTCCACGTCCAAATCACAAGAGAGTGTTCGCGCCTCCAACACAGCGTATCGACGACACATATTCCATACACTATGACTTGTATCAGCAAGAAGACGTAATCGAAGTTGGTCAAAAGCAACGGAAGCAAGTCGCGCTGATAGAAGATGGCAAAAACCCCGCAGAAGAAGGAACTGCATGCCGAGGCCACCAGTATTCGGACTCGATCCCCGTTAGTGAGATCGCAATAGTCGCATACTATTGGCTCATCGTGTGCTATTTGCGAGAGCCTGCTTGAGGCGATGCGGGCGATAACGACCTGGAACAATTGAAGTATCATGAAGATGTAGCCAACAAGTCCCACCAAGTATAGGCAGAGACGCAGCCAGTTCTGGTTACTGATGACCCATGAGGGTGGTGATTGCCACCGCGAGATGGGAAGCAATGTCTGGCGCCCATCTATCACAGTCAGTGAGAGTGGTGATAGCTTGAATCGCTGACGATATGGTTCGGTAGCGTCACGCGGGGATAACTCGAGTGTGGAGCGTGATTGGTCTGCTGCGCTGTCCGCGGCGGTCACGGCTACTAGTCGGAGCGTTGTCTTCATGAAGGCACAAGGCATTCGATTGTACCCACTCCTAAGTTGACGAACGCGCCTCTTCTTCAGGAAAATCATCTTTGCGAGTAAGATACCCAGCGTGGTTGAGGTAAAGCCAAGGATGTCGTTCGCGTCGAAAAGCTGATACCCAATGACACTAATTCTGAAGATGTGCACATCTTGGATGGAATGGAGCGCCACGAGTCCGCACAATGCCAACACGATTGGGACACCCATGATCATTGAGTTGACTGCGGTCGAAAACGTTCGGTAGCAGGCGTCGACTGTGATAACGAGTTGGAAGGAAAACCATCCTAAGAAAGCCATTAGGCAGCGTATGTCCTTCAGAACCGCAGCAAACGCAATCCAATTGAGCGCATTGATGGTCGAAGTGAACCAAAACTCGTAGCTGTGCGTGAGTTGGCGCAGGACTTCGAGAGACACAAACAACATTGAAGCGAAGAGAGAAGAGGTCGCGGGCACCATCACCGCAACGAGTACATGCCTCAGAGGGCCATCGCCAACAACTAGAAGATTGCCGAAGCACAGGATTCCGGCCCGAAAGCCCCACACGAGGATCTGAAAGTGGGCAGACATTAGCCTAACGAGCTGTCGATCTAAGCTGGATGGGAATACGGCTTTTGAAACAGTTCGAGACAAATCGACGCATGGAAGCAGCTGAGTTGGTCGAATGAGGAACATGTACTGGGCATCATTCTCCACATTGCACGTGGTCGGAACTTGCGGAGATGCGGGCTGCGCAGGACTGACCACTGCGTGGCCTGCCCCATGGCGCTACCTGAGCCAAACCCAGATAGCCTTTCTTCGGTGCGCGCGACCACCGGTCAAACCGCTTGAGGTGATGTTTTGGTGCTATTCTTGCTGTTCGCGTGGGTGGTCACTCTACTCGTGCTGTCATGAAAAGCTCGAAGTCCAGAGCGAATTCGTGCAGTTGCTTTTGCACTTTTGGTACTCGCGAGAGATCAGTTAGCCATCTCCACTGGGGCTGATGCCGCGATCTGGATCTCCCGAATCACTCGGACTGCAGACAAACGAAGGTTCGGAAACGTGCTGTATGGGCTGGTGTACTCGACACTTCCACGTATCACATTGAGTTCATCGTCCCGTCGAGTCACGAGGAGAAATGCCTGGGGAGAACACCATAGCACAATCGTGATGATGCGGCCGAGGATCATGGATTCAGTTCTGACAGTAAACACAGCATCTTTCGAGAACTGGAAGCTCATAAGTGTGCGATCATGGAGACCGAGACCTGGCAGAAACAGAATTTCTGTTCCTGTCGTCGCAGCCAGCGCGATAATACCGGCGAAGATTGGCGCTGCAAACCTTTTCTGAAAGTGAAGAACGCGCTGTTTGATGACGGGGGTGAGTACGTCCAGAGTCGATGCCCAGAAGACCCAAAACTCCACGCGACAACAACAACTGATCGGTCATAGTTCCAGCCGTGGAGGTCACACAGACAAACCGTGAACGTGATGACTTGAAGGCTGGAGAAGTGGAAGTCGAAGTTGCGCAGCAACGACCGCAGTAAGTCCCGCTTGCAGAAAGCCGCGAACGTTCCGCAAAACATGAAAGAGAAGAGGCTGCTGAAAGTGACACCGATCCAACTCAGATTGTTGATGGGGCGAAACAATCCTGTCTTCTTAGGGTCGCATGGAACACTCGACGGTCGGTCTTCCCAGAACGCCGAGAGTGTGTACGCTGACAAAAGAGCAAGTGCAGTAGCGCCGCTAAGATAGAAGATTGCGCGAGTTCTCATACGTCGATGCTCGGTCCATGCCAATATCCCGCTCCAGTATCTGTACGGAAGGACAGTTCGTCGCGAATCGATCGAATGAAGTGCGAGTGGTGAGAGCATGAGATGATGTTGGTGATGACGACCTCGCTCGGTTCGAAGAGGTGTCAGGGACAGGGACCCGGCTGCCACGCCGGAGCGTTGGACGAATGATGACGCAGGAGACCGTCTTGCTTCCGTTGAGTGCTCGATAGCTTATCTTCTTGAGGACAATGCGCACAAGGAAAAACACTAGTGTGAACGTTGTGGAGCTCAGAAAGTCGGCCGCGTCGTCAATGTGACGTGACGCAATGTAGAGCTGGAAGAAGTCAGCGTCCTTAATCCGCCGCGCAGTACCAAGCCGGAAATGGCCGCGACCAACGGACAGCTCACCATGGTAGACGCAAGTGCGGTTGGGAATGTGCGGTAGTTGGAGTCGACCATTGCGACGGTTTGAAATGCGAGCCACGCCGAGAAGCACAACAACGCACGAATGTCGCCGAGTATCCATGCGAGCAATAGCCAATTGAGTGCGTTGATTGTGGTGAGGAACCAGAACTCGTAGCACTGGGTCAGGAGCCGAAGGATGTCGAGCGACATGAAGGCTATGGTGGAAATGAGGGGAAATGCACACAATATCGTGGGAAGAGCCAATGTCGTCTGCAGTCTCCCGCGATGAAGGAACAAGACCGCAGCGAAGACCAGAATGCCCGCTCGATAGATCATTACGAAGTGGTGGAAGTGACGACGCATGATCTCCACGCATGCGCGGTACATGTTTGGTTGCATGTGTTGGCGAGCGAGTGTCCGTGGCAGATCAACCGCCGGCAGCGCGAACGCGATGCTGAGGTGGTAGTTAAATTCTGGAGAAGGAGGAAGCGATTTTTCGCCGTTGTGCAGCTCGTCATCCTTCTGATCTCCGTGCATTGGGGCCGACACAGAGGGCTCGTGCATGGTTGCCTGGATTCGATGCTGAGGACAATAAAGACGCGAACATGAAATTTCAAAGTATTTTTGGAGTGTCTGATCCCGTCGCTCATCACTGACGAAGCTGTCGAGCTGTGGCTTGACAAAGTGGGACAATCTCCCACTCTTACCGTCATACGATGGAGATAAATTTTCGCTGCTCACTACCCAGTGCATGACACCCAGAGAAGTTGATATGTGATCACCTATGATTTTCTCCGACCCGAGCGCGATCGGTTTGACGCAATTCGTGGAAATCTTCGCGACAGTTGTGTTAATCACTCATGGCAAGTACGACCAAGCTTACAGACTTGACAGAGTTCTCGTGTTTTGTTTCTAGATTGTCCACTCAAGTCGACTGTCGTGCTGCGTGTTGGTTAGAGTGAGATGCAAATGGGCAATACTGACTGTCGATAGAGGGCACGAAAGCTGAAATGACCCTAAATGCTACGCGATGGACGCGATGTGGCTCAGAACAGTCTTTGTGACAAAGGATCGAGTGCCAGGCCGTTCACGGTGGGAACCAACGTGCTCCTTCTCAGTGGGATCACCGGAAATGGAGTCTGATACTCCATCGTGCCGTGGATCAGATTGAGCTCGTCGTCACGCCGAGTCAGCAGCAGATAGACTTGGCGAGTGCACCACAGGACGACGGTGATGCTGCGACCGACGAGTATTGTTTGTGTGCGGACACTGAAGGTGACGCCACTGGAGAAAGTGTGGCTCCAGACTACGCGATCGCGGAAGCCAAGCTCTGGGATGAACAGCACAAATAACCCCGTCGCTCCCGTCCCAACGATAACACTGAACAAGACTGGTGCAGCCATTCGCTTCCGGAAACAGAAAATACACCTCTTCACGTCTGGAGTCAATGCGTCCAGCGTGAGTAACCAGAAGAACCACACCTCCCACATGATACAGAGTAACACGATCTCTGGATTCCATCGCTGCATGTCGCATAGACAAATGTGGAAAATGAGCGGCTGGGTGGCCGAGAAGACGAAGTCGAAGTTCCAAAAGAGTCCGCGCAACAAGTCTCGCTGGAGCATGAGGATGAATGAGCCGCAGAAGACGACAGTCGAGACAGACGATAGTACTAGCAGAACCAAGTCGGCACCCACCGGTACGAGTCGTTTTAGTTGCCCGTCTTGCGCGCTTCGACTGGATGCGCTGCTGTGGATTAGCATATCGTTGAACTTGAGCAACGTATCAAACGTCAACATCCCGAATGAGGCGATGCCGACGCAGTAAAACAAAATGCGGAGTCTGCTGGCGTTGCGAAGGATCCACTTTGGTGCGTTTCCCCAGATCCGATAGGGCAAAACTGTTCGCCGCGCATCGATAACGCCCAAGCGCAGCCTCGATGTGCGTAGAGGCTGCTTGTCGGATCTATCAGTTCCCATAACCGGTCTCACAGCTTCTCGGCACTTCATGCTCAGCTCAGCCATTGGTACCAGGCGCAGCATTGACTTGAGCGTGACACAGCGTATATTTCTCAAACCGCTCATGGAGCGATGGCGATAAGTCCACTTGAGAACAAGCAGCTTCAAGAAAAACAGCGCAAGAGTGGAGGTAGTGAAGCTGATCAAATCGGATGCTTGTCCGACGGTGCGGCCACTAATCTTCAAATCGAAGTAGTCTGCGTCTTTGATGGTTTTGGCAGCGACCATAGCAGCGATTGTGACCAGGAGCGGACCACCGACCACGACTGACCCAACAGTTGTGCGAAGTGTACGATGATTGGCATCAACGATGATCGCGGACTGGAAAGCAAACCACGCTGATCCGCACGAGAGAGCTCGAAGGTCTTGAAATACGATGGCAATGACGACCCAGTTCAGTGTGTTGAAGAGCGTCAAAAACCAAAATTCGTAGTTCTTCATAAGGAGTCCGACGATGTCAGTCGAAAGCAACACCATTGTCGAGATAACTGACATCGAGCACGAAGTTATCAACACGGGTAGCACTGCAGTAGTTGCGCAGTGGTCAAGAAATAGCTGAACGACGAACAGTGCCATGCCAACACGGAAGACAACAGCAAGAATGCCGAAGCGAATCGTGAGGAACTCTACGATGGGTTTTGCGAAAACTCGCCGAGCTGCTCGCTGCGCGAGCGAGCGAGACAGGTCAACCACAGGCGGTGGATTGGCGGCGCAAACCAAGTAGAACTGGGAGTTGGAGTTGAGCGAAGCAGACGATATCACTCGCGGGCCAACAGCAGGATGAGGAGCGCGCACCGACAAGTACTGTCCTGCAGGAGTAGTGTCTCGTTCATCTGGTAAGATCTGACCCATCGTTGGTCACCAAGAAATGGAGGTGTGAGTTGGATATTGCTTCCCCGGCCTTGATGTTATTTTTTCATCGGAATCTAAAATTGGTGCTCCTTCACCCCAATGGCTGAACCAACTTGCGATAAATCAACGAGTCCCGTACTCACATCAACCCAACAAACAGCGGGCTATGGTAATGAAGAGAGACCGAAGCATTGTCCTCCATCGCGGAGACTGTCCCCGAGAACTCTTTAGAATGTCTGATGGTCGACTGCACTATGATGTTTGAGCTAACTCACGGTTCTGATGGTGATTACCGACTCATGTCGCCTGACACTGACTTCACGCAGTTGTTCACAAACTGGCAAATAGTGGTGGCCGAGTATGTCGAGCGGGCTTTCGTGCTTTACTTGAACTTTCGATTTGTTGAGAAGGACTGCAGAAGCGGTGAAATCGATAGCAGCTCTTGAACGCGTCCATCGAAACGCTTTTCTTCGGCGGTCCGCTTCTTCTTTCTCTTCTTTGTGATGAGACTTTTTGTCGCCGTTGCACCTATACGAGCGAGCTCGCTTGCACGTGCTTCAGTGTCTTGATTTGTACGAACTTGTTCAATCAGACTTTGCGTCATCTCGGATAAGCTCTTGTTTGAAGTCTCGGTTGTGTCACCCTCCTCGACGTCGTTTGCACCAGAGGTTGAAGCATATCTATCCGAATCGTCTCGGCTGTTCGTGCTGTCGGTCAGATGAGCTGCCTCCGCGTCATCATTCGCCGAGAGAGACACAAAGATTCGCGTCCAGTCATCGCCATGGACGTGACTCAAATCTTCCGTTGTTCTGCTCATATCATCAGCCATAGGCTTTGGATTTCCGATAATTTTTCGACTCACTGTACCCACCCGTGCGCTGCGAATGCGTCGAGTGTGCTGTCGTGCGATAGTTGCTGAGTGCGACGCAGACGAATTTCGCGGATGCTCAGACGGAGGAGGTCGAGGTGAAAATGGTATCGAGCTGGCTGTCTTGGGACGCGATCGTCGAAAGGGTGATGCGGTCTCTCTTGGATGATACGGTTGCACTTCCCACACCGGGTTCCATGGGAGAACCTGCTCTTGGTCTCTCATGTCTTGTCGTGTTGGTACCAACGGAGACCGGAATGTGGAGTGCAGCTGCTGAAGCCGTTCATTGACTGCTAGGTTACGAGCGCAGTGAGAGTCTAGCCAGGCATCACCTCGAACTGATTCGAAAACTTGAAGATCCCCTGCAATATTAATTTGTGGGGTGAAAAGTGGGTCTTGATCATCTTGTTTATGAGACCGTGGAGACGAACTCCTAGCCGCGAAAGTCCATGTAGCTGCCATCTGTGTCACGTGGTCAAGCTCAGCTGAATCCTGATAATTTACAGAAGGCACTTGGTTTGATTGGCATTCCTGCTCCTCTCCAGCCTCACGCATAAGTTGATTAATCAGCATCGCTGTGCTGTAGTAGTCTTCGGATGCACGAGCCGATGCGCTCTTCTTTCTTGCACCAGAAGTGGCATCTTGAGCGTACTGGTGATGGAGCTGAGGTACCTGTTGTTTATGCAGTTGTAACATGGATTCGCGTCGTGTTTTTACACGCTCTTCCAAAATTGACTGGCGCCTCGTAGCCTTTTCTTCGGACGATAGCCACTTCTCAGCATCCAAAATGTTTTGCAATGCGTGGCCATCATCGAATAGGTCAGCAAATTCGTCCAGCAGAGCATCTTCCAGCTCTGCCCGCCCCGCCTCCTCATTCGCAGCCTCGTCGAGTTCATGTTGAGTCGGCTGAAACGCCGCCATCTCTTTGAAAAAGTTTACCATTTCTGTTGCCTTTGCTTGTACATCTGAATTCGGATCCCCAGAGTCAGATGAATGCTGCTGCGTTTGTATCGAGTTAAGAGCACCGAGATCTCCCCTGATAACTCGTTTCCTCGCCTCAAATTTCAATAGCTTTGCTACAATCTTTCCTTGCAATGCAGCTTCGTTCTGCAAGGAACGAGTTCGTCTCTCAACTGCCCGAGCCCGCAGAAACTTAGCGCGTAGGCCGGCAGCCGCAGTCAGGACCTTCACACTTGAAATTTTTGATCCCCCAACGAAATTTGGCGGAGGTTGCGCAGTTAGTTGCTGTTGTCGTTGCCTCCGTAATTGAAGTAGCTGGTGTAGCAGGTTAGCGCTGGTCGACACGCTTTTCAACCCAAATTTTGAGTTGATTTCCCCACCACTTCTACCATCAAAATTGTCCAAGTAGTCACCCTCGTCATCTTCAGCCAACCGAAGCAGGGGTCCTGGGGTGTGCTGGTTTGTTAAACGAGATTGAGGCGCATTGGGGTTGACTAAGAAAGACAACATAGAGTCGTCTGGATCTCGTGGCCCCGAGTTTGTGTTAGAACAACACTCGTACGTTGCTTCGAAGTAGAACCCGTGAAGAGTGAAAACGTAGACGTAATAAATTTCGTCGCACGTATCGTCTTGAGCATCAGAAGAACTTATGTAAATGGTTTTGTTCTCATTCGCACCGCACAGCGTAGTAAACCATTGAGCGGGCACACTTGCCTTAGTGCTCTTCGATGTACCCTTACCAGACACAACAGTGCTTGCACGACGACGCTGAGGTCCACACTCCAGGATGGTTGTAGTGACTTTGACTACGAAGATGAAGGAATGAGCTGCTGTTGTAGGCGCGAACTGGCTCGCACCACCGATCGATTCGCTTTTGCATTCTGCAGTTCCGTTTGAATCGACGTGTGGGAACTGAGAGACAACCGCAGCGGCTCCAGCTCCACCCGCAGAACTCGTGTTGTGGATTAACGAGGTCTTGAATGTGATTTGAAAACGCTTCGCGTCTCTGGCGCGGTGGTCGATCACAAAAAGACGGCTACTTTGGCGATCGATTCTCCCACAAAGGCAGTTGTCTGGCCCCTGAAGAAGTGGAAACGGGTCCTGGACGGCCGTGAAGAGAGTGAGCAAGGGATCTATGTCGAGCTTGGGTGCTTCGACAGGGCTGATGGAGTGTTCGTGAGACTCGAGCAGTCGACAACATGCGTACAAAGATAGTGTTCTCTTGCTTATCAGCCCACTTGGGATGATCACCAGCGTTGGCCTTCCCGGAAATGAACGAAATGTCCACAGAATGTGCTTCTCAACTTCAATAAAGTGCGATTGAGCATCAGTTTGCATCGTGTTGCGGCGCACGCTACAACGGTGGTCCTGCTCTCGAACGAGCACCTTGGCACTAGTCGAAAGCTGGAGCTCAAGTTGGCTAGCGCCATCAAAAGCATGTGGTCAGCACTTGGGTCGCAGGCATTACTGTCGAATGCGACGCACCGTTCGTTGCCTGCCAAGACCATCAACACTATTGGTGCCGACGAGAGCTTCACTTTGAGTTCAATAAACTGCGGACGCACCCGTAATGGGCACGGGAACAACTTTTCTAACGGGACGGTTTTCCACAGGATAGGCTCATCCATGTTCACTTTCGAGGTCTCGTCGTCGGTCGGGCACGGTCCGTTCGCGGTCGGTACTCGAAACATCGGCAGTGACGTCTCTAGCCACTTGGTGAGATGCGTGAGGAACTCGACGCACTTGTCGACAGTGCTGTCCGTACATGCGAGCGCGAGGTCAATCAGCGAGACCATGAAGCCTTCGAATGAGAGTCCGTCGGTGCCGAAGGCGTCGAACTCACAGTCCTTGCTCCAGTCGCTCTCGGCCTGCTCCTGCGCCTCGAACGACGGGAGCCCCGGAAAAAGCCAGAGCATGGTCTTGAACATAAACGCAAAGTACTTGTGCTGCTCCAGCTCCTGCCACTCGGGCACTGCGGGCCTGCGCGTGGCGTCCCCGTCGCTGCCGTGGTGTGCGAGCGGCCAGATCGTCTCGAGCACAAGGCGCTTGACGCGCGCGTCAAAGAAGACGCCAACCAGCTGCCGAAGCACCATTTCCTCCGACTCCTCTTCCTCTTCCTCTTCCCCGCCCGACGGCTCGGCGTCTGCGGGTGGTTGTAGATCCTCGGTGTTGGCCACGTCCTCTAGGTTGTCCTGCAGCAACCGCAGCCGCGGCTGGTACTTGGCGCGCAGCCGCGCGTAGCCACGACGCGTGCGCACGCTTCGGGCGCCACGGGTCGCGCGCCGCTGCGCGAACGCCTCGTAGCACGCGCGCAGCAGATCGGCGGGCACGTCGCCATCGGCCATCGAGGTCCCATGGGGGTTTCCCTTTGGGTTTCCGCAAAGGGAAACCGGAGTGATGGTCACACGAAGACAAATAGTACCCCCGGTGGGTGCAGCGAAAGGAAAATGGCTACACAATGGAAACAAGAGGGGAGTAAATATGAGCAGTTAGTATATTCCACGTCACACGGAGGTGCAGGGCTCTCGTTCGCGCATGCAAGTGTAGGTAAGTAAATCTCTATGGAAGGCTGCGTCACTCGCTCGCGACGCGGTGCCACCGCACGCCGAGGCACTCGGACGCGTCGAACGACGGATCGTGCACGTCGACGTTGCTCTCCTCCATGCGCTGCAGGATCTTGCGGTAGCGCAGAGCCTTGCGCGCCAAGATGGCGCTCGTCGAGTCGGCGCTCGCGGCGTCGAACGCCGTCTGCAGCAGCTGCTGCGTGTTGCGCTCGCACCGCTCGCGCAGCTTCTCATCGTGATAGCCCAGCAGCACGCGGTACGCCTTACTATTGCCGCGGCCATGGACGCCACACGACTTGGTGCGTCGCACAAGCCCACGTGGCGACGGAGAGCCTTCTGGCAGCGATGTGCCCAGCAGTTCACGAAGATACGTGTCGTCCATGGAGCCCGTGGGCGAGAGACGTCGTCGCATGGCGTCCGCTCGCAGCGCCTCACGGTCTTCTGCTTCGCTAGTCGTACCGTCACTCGTCATCTCCTGCGCCGTCGGCTTGGGCTCCGTGGTCGAAGGCATCTGCTCAGTAATCTCCGGCTCGCGCACACGTGAAGCGTCCTTGGCCACCATCACGGGGGTCATTGTCTTGACGTGTTTAGACAGAAGATGACGAAGGGAATTGCGAGCTTGGGCGGCGCGCGGGCGATCGCGGAATGCGCCAACTCCCGGCACATTCGCCGGAGGAATCAACTGGAGAGGTCGGCTACCGAGAGCCACGGTGCGACCAAGCCATTCGCGTCAAGATGGCGTTCGCCGCGGAACCAGATAAGGAAGAGCCGAGGTCGCTCGCTACCGTAGATAGCGGCGCCCGTCCCTGTCGCGCGAGGCGTTTCGCGGTTTCTGTTTTATTTGTTGGGATTCTTCTGCTGCTGAACGGTTCGAAAATCCAGCGTGGAAAGGAGATGCGCCAGAGACACGGCGCAGAGTGCACCCATCTCGGCGGCAACACAGAGGAATATCGTACAGGGTCCAATAAGATCGCAGGGGAGCAATAACGCGCTGCACCGGGGTAGGGGATTGTGCTGCGACCACCAGGAGCGGTTTCAGTCACATCTCTTCGCGTGGCTATGCTACAGCCGAGAAGTCACCGCAAGAGCCGGTGGTTTGAATCGCCACGATTTTCTGCCTCGTCTGCCAGCGAGCACCACACCACCAAAGGCGATCCATGTCCCCATTTCCGATGATGCATAAACGGGCCATTGCACTTGGACTAAGTACAAGAGAAAGACGCGCCTGGAGACTCAGCGTCTGTGTTGCGGCTGGACCGCCTCACGCGAACGTAAGCGTGCGGATTACATCCAGGGACTGGGTTTGTCCTGCCAGAATGTCCGACGCTATGGTCTCAAAGACAGGGCCACAGACGGGAGGGTTGGTGGGGCGGGGTTGATTGGATCGATCCAGACGGCGTAAGTGTCCTTCGTGACAAGTATCTGGAACTCATGGAAATGAGTCCAGCAATTCGTAAAGTCGTGGTGAGCCACGACGTCTTTGACAAAACTGAACTTCACGCAGCTGTCGAAGTGCGCACGGCTGTGGAGTTTGAAGACGCTGTGGCTGGCCTTGTCTTGACAAAAAATCATCAATCAAGCATGGGTTTCCGGGGCTAGTTTTTCAAACTGTCAGGAGATGACTGCGACTCTGTTTGCACATTTTCGTCATGGCGCTGGCCGGGTACTAGAAGAGACTGGTCTGAGGAAGTAACAGATACGTCCTCGTTCACTTCTGGTTGAGGCAATACTGTTCCAGACTCGGCGTGAAGCACCAGTTCACACCCATACACGAGTCAAATGCCGGTGATGTCGCATCAAGACCGTTCACCCGCTCGTACACTCTGCGATACCGAAGCGCCTTTTCTGCCATGATCTTGTAGTTGCTGGACGCTTCGTTAGACGATGCTACGGTGAGCAACTGCCTGACAAGGCCCCGGGACCGTTGGCGAATGGTGTCGTCTTCAAAGTATATCTTGTACCGACGCGGCGAGGCTTGGCGGAATTCATTACTGGCCATTGGTGTCTTTGAAGTACGCTTGGGACTAGCACGACAAGTTGGAAAGTGGTCCAGGACCAAGATGAGGGCTTCATTGGGACGATAGGTACCGTACTCCAGCACGATGCCTGAGAAACCAAAAAGAAAGCATCGAGTGGCAGCGTTTATGCAGCTGCGACGACGCATCCCCTCCCGACCAAATAACAGAGCAAGTCATCGCCCGATCGCGGCGCTCCTCTGAACATGTATCTTGCGCGCGTCAGGCCCTCTCTGGCAATTTGAGTCACCATGAAAATAAGACCTTTATGAATTACCGGTATTTAGACTCGATGAAGATCATGCCAGTCTCTGATCCATAGCAACCAACGCCACAGGCCGGACATCGGTGCAGAACGAATATTTTCGCCCCGTCCGCTCAGCAAAACCACCCATCGTGCACCGTTCAAAGAATCGTAGGCACCAGCTGACTGCTCTTTCGCCAACAGTCGACACCAGAGCCACCTGCTTCAAGCATGCAGCCGTCACTTTCTCTATGATAAGCCAAACGACTTCACTTTCACCATCTTTATGGAGAGTTGCACTCTACCTCTTCGAATCGACGTTTGTGAAACGGGTTTGCTGCCAAATCGATTCTGGGCGGTCGGCTTGCTTGGTGGACGTGACTTGGCTTCAAGCTACTGACCGGTGAGGCCCATGCGCAGTCGGGAGAGTTGCCTCCACATCCTCGGTTGGTCGCTCATGGTGGATGCAACTTATGGACAAATGGATTGCCTTTATGCGGCTCGGGCCGGTCGGTCAGGTGGGACGTTTCCTACTCCTTGCTGTAGTAGTCATCACAAGAAGTATCCACGACCTTTCTGTCATGATCGTCCTATGGGCGGAGCGTGAGCACAGCCACGTGTGGTGAGTGAACAGAGGCTACCAAAAGCACTGGACACAACCAGCAGTTCTACTGAGCAGATCTCACCGAACGTACCTAAGAGCATAGATCAGAAGACAACACGTCTGCCGCCACACCTAGGCGGTCGACGGTACTTACATCTCTTCGGCGCTTCAGATTCATCCCAGCCACTCTCTCTTGGTGGGGAAGGTGGTATTAGCCGATGACGGAGAGAGCGAGAAAGATGGGCAGATCCATGAGCAATATTTGGGGAAGACGCAAAGAATCGCTCAATAACTCAACAACACCGACTAACATTTACCAAAACTGCGGGCGTCATCACACGGCCCGTGCGGGGAGCGTCTTGAGACTCGTCGTCTTCTGCCAGTCAAAGCCCAAGAACTCGCAGGCGTCAAAAGCCGGCGACGTCACGTCCACGCCGCTCATGCGGTCGTAGACCTTGCGGTACTTGAGCGCCTTTCTTGCCAGCAGCACCGTCGTGCTCGTGGCATCGCTCGAGGTCGCGGACGTGAGCAGGCTCTGGACGGTCTCGAGCGACCGCGCGCGTACGGCGTCGTCCTGGAAGTAAAGCGTGAGCCTCCGAGGCGAGTTCTGGGCATTGCGCTTGGGGCTGGGCGACATGGCTGTGGAGACGCGGGCTTGGTGGGTGTGGTGAGTTGGGAAGTGCGCGAACTGCTGGGTTGTTGCGAGAACCTGCTGAGCAGCTCCCCGATATCGACCAGGCGACAGAATCTATGTGGATGCCAACATTGATTTATATAGGTCACCCCTCCGCAAAATATATGATGATTTATATCAAAATGATATTCGAACAAATAAAATCAGAGCGATACGAAGCGGGTATGTATGATTACAGGGTTTTGGAAAATTAGCGGAACTGTCGTCAGTCCTGACTTTCCCACAGTGAGATCCGACTCTGGTTCCCATCGCCACGCTGCGAGGCCGAAGCTCATCGAAGGCCTCCGCGCATCGACGCTGCGGCTCTGTGTTGGTGCACTGCATGGCAGGATGGACGTTCAACCCAAGGCATCGGCAGAAGAGGTCCGGCCGGCTGGGCTCTGTTGGTTTTCGCGAATCACTTGTCACGATCGTGAGTTAAGACTTTCTGCGGTTTCTGAACCGCACCCAAACGTTTCAACTATCGCGGCCTTTCGCACTGCGCTGGCCCCAAGCGACGGGTGGGAGTGATCTGTCCATCGTTGACGAGTCAAGATTGAAGCAGCAGAATTCGAGGCGCTGACGAGAGAAGATAGCCTTAAAACAGGCTATCTTGTATTAAAATACTTTAGAGCGGTTTATTTCGCCCGTGACCTGTGTCTGCTACTCCACCAAGTGGAAGCTGTCAGTACGATGGAGCAGCAGGGCGAACGAACGTTCGATACGAGACACTCCAGGATCCCAATCTTCAAGCGACGCTGCAGCCCAAATGGTCGCTGTGGAGAGTCCCCATTGCGACCCACTGGAGAGGCGGAGAGATGAGAAGTTCGGTCTCTATCAGGCATCCTAACATACTACTGTACGATGATTCACCCTGTCTGTCCTGCCGTCAGTTGAGATTCTTTGGGGATCTCCTCGGAACGATTTTGATAAAAACCTTCCAACCAGCGTCCGGTATCTTCGTGGGTTTTCTGTTTGGGAGGACCCACCTGCTGTATTCTATCGACGACTTTTCAAAGGAAGCACGTTGGACTTGCAGTGAGTGAGTGACCTCTGCCGAGAGCACGAGCCTCTACAAATAGTATCCTAATGAATGCCACTTCTACAACCTGATCGGTGCAGAGGAACTGCAACGACGCCAGGCTTCTTCAAGTACACCCACCATCTGGAGAATGTCTCGACGGACCATTAGGGATCCATTCGCTAGAGACAGTGAACTGCAATGGCGAAGAGAAGACGACGTGAGCAACACAGTCGTCAGTTGGAATCCATATTATTTTCGTCGGAGTCCTCGTAGAACTCCATGTTTACGACTCTTGTAGGGAACGAAATCGGGCCTCTCACAACTGCCGCTTGCAGTGGGCCTTGAGGCTGGGCGTGTGGCACCAGGCCACGCCCATGAACTTGGACGCGTCAAACGCCGGGGCGTTGACGTCGACGCCTGCCATGCGGTCGTAGACCTTGCGGTACTTGAGCGCCTTTCTGGCAAGCAGGGAGCTGTTGCGTGAAGTGCCTTCGCTGTCGTCACCCATAGCAGACGAAAGGAGCTGCTGGAAGTTGTCCTGCGATCGCTGGCGGATCGCGTCGTCCTGGAAGTAGATCTTAATGCGATGCGTCGAGCCTTTGATTGGCGAGGCTGTCGGGGAGCAAGCGACAGAGGCCATGGCTTAAAGTTACTTGGTAGAGGCTCGGTAGGTTGAGGAATGGCAGCTTCCTTGTCTCTGTGCCACGTGAGCACCTGCGTTTGGTTGCATAGATGGCGGCACGAACGCGTTTATGCGCCCGGAGTTCCTTCCACATTACTGATCGGTTCTTGTAGTGAGAGGGAGTATACAAACACGCTAGTTCAGATAGTTTGATGCCATCAAGATGACTCTTGAATGTATATTCAGAGGTCTAAAATTTTGAGTTCAGCGAGGGACCTGCACGTTTCGGTACCTCGATCGCTCATGCTGGATGCTGACTCCGCTTCGCTTCGCTCTACCTCCCTCTTCCAGCCCATGGAATTGCATCGGCACCAAGGCGTAGTCCGGTCGAGGTTAAGTCGGCTTTCTCTTTGAGCATCATTGCGTTTTGGTGGATGGACCCACTGTCCTGCATGCATCGAAATGAGCCGAGCCAAGTTTTGTACATCAACCAAGGCTGGCTTGCTCTACCAGATCCTTCGCGACTGTGTACCAGAACCCAATGAACAAAGCAATGCATCTCATTATTTCGTTACGTACTACTATCCACAGAACGACCGACCTGCTCGCTAAGGATCCTCGTAGAAGCCCATCCGAGATTTTCTCCCAAGCATAAGCAGACTGTTTACCTCTCGCAGTAGTCTTTCAGACACTCGGTCTTGCACCAGTCCACACCGAGGAACTTGGCTGCGTCGAAGCCGGGCGACGAGACGTCGATGCCGGCCATGCGGTGGAGAACCTTACGGTACCTGAGCGCCTTCTTGGCCATCATCGCGCTGTTGTCCGTGGGCACGGCGCTGCTCGTGGCGACCGAGAGCAAGTGCTGCGCTGTGGCCTCGGACTGGCGCCGGATCTCGTCGTCCTGGAAGTGGAGTGTCACGCGTCGGTGTGACTCGTTCGACGACGCGCTCATGGCTCAGCGTCGTGCGAGCTGAAGACGACTGCTGTGTGTTTTGTGCAGTCTGCGGGGACAAGGGAAATGCACCCCGTGCGACCGAGACAACTGAGGACCTACGCCAGGCGCGACTTCAACCAGGAATCAATTCCCGCAGGGATGAGTTCAGAAGGAGAGCTCAAAAATGGAACATCAGAAGTCGAGGACCTCTCCAGATTATTTAAGCCCACAGGTCGCAGAGCAGAAGTGATGTGGTTATCACGATCCCAGTCGACGCCGCCGCTTTTTTCTGTGCCGCACGCAATCCTACTGGATTCGCGTTAAAAACGCAGCGTCGGATCACAACCACCGTCCTTCTCGCGCGCGGAAGCACGTGCGAATACCAAGACCCCTGTGACTTTTGTGGCCGAACTGCTGGGCACAGAGGAGCTTGACTCGGCTAACCTTAGTCTCCAAATCCCGGAGACAACTTTGATTGAGTTCTCCGCGCACTCGCCCGTGGATAGTTCTTCTCGCCGCTGCCCTCACTGCATTATCTCAGCGGTTTCGTAGCAAGCGTTCGAGCTGCCACACCTCCGGACGGTCGCGGTCAGGATCTTTTTGTGACTCGAAGAAACTGAGCTGAGTCTGGCGTTCGTTCAGCGGTGCGGCCGGTCGGGACTGGTGCACATCTTCTGATGATGAGGAGAAGTGGTTGGTCGTGTTCGCGGAGGCTAGCTCTCGGATTCTTCTATGGTGCTTTCGGACCTCGTCCTTGCGGTTGCGGCCGGTCGGCATGTCAACTCAGCGCCTGGGTAGGGTTTGGTTGGTCGAGTTCCAGCATTCCTATGGTGCTTGCTTTTATGCTTTGTAGGGCTGTCGGACTCCGACAGTTTCCACCCGGCCGGTTGGAAACGCCGTCCTCCGAGAACTGGAGAGTGGCTGAATGCAACGTTTGCAGATCGCTACAAAGACAGAGACAGCGTGGGATCGCAACAGGTGCGAAAAACATCCTGGTGTGACAGAACCGACCACGCTCTTTGAGAGTGCGAGGACAGGTCCAGCGACCTGTCCACGGGAGACTCTCACACAGACAGACCTCGACCACACGCGATTCTTTCTACCCAGAATCAACTGGAAGAAGCAGGGCAGAGAACTTTCGACAGGGCTATTTGGCCTGCTTTCAAATCCGACGTGATTAAAAAATCGAACTCCCGGTTCTTTTTGGATTTTAATGGTCGACGGACGCCTTCTGGAAAGGTGGCGAGTCACGTGGGTCTTGCGGTTTCGAAACAACGCGACAGCGACGTTTTGGCATGCAGTGGCGCCCATGAAACAACTGCTCCTTCGAGTTGTTCGAAATCGAATGATTTCTACATAGTATACAGTTTTGGAGGTTCCGCGGTGCTGAGATCTCGGCATCCAGTTGCAAACGAGTCATGGGTCACTACTAATTCCCTTGTTTACTGCTTTGATAGTCGCCATTCCATACTCTTAAATGAGAGTTCTCGGGCGTCCTACCACCTGCGATCGTAGGAGAAATACGAGCTGCCTTGAGTGTCCAGACCAGCTGGCATCGCTTGGCCCTTGAAGACCACAGTATAAGGTTTAACGAGTTTCAACCGTCCACAGCTGATACTCTAATGCTGCATACGTAGACTAAGCACGACCGACCACCTAACCGGGTTTGGATAGCCCCCCCACACCGACCGGCCACAGGTGTGGTGTGGCCACATCACTGGTGCTTCTCATGAGCAGGCATAGTCTCGTTCAAAAGGGCCTTTCTCTTGGGCGTGTGTGAGTCATCGTCGAGCTTTGGCACCACTTTGACCGAAATCGCAGCTGCAAGCGCGCGTCGAGAGAGGAGGCACGAGGCGAATTCTATTCAGTCGAGCGGAGCAAGCTGCCGCAACTCTTTCACAAGCTTACGGACTATCGGGCATCTGGCATCCACCAACGCAATCCGATCCGCGTCGCATTTCCTTGAGCTGGTGACGTGCACTCGTGAGGAGAGCGAAGATGTTTGAGCCGATCGAGCTCTACGTCAAGATAATACCAACTAGAACATGACGAAGATGGATGGGTCACTATTGGAATTACCGGAGTCCTCGTAAGAGTCCATTGGTCACGTCACTACGACAACTCACGGCTCGATCAACTATTGGCACCTGCCGGCACAATGGGCTTTGAGGCTCGGCATGTGGCACCAAGCCACGCCCATGAATTTTCCCGCGTCGAACGCCGGAGAATTGACGTTGACGCCTGTCATGCGGTCATAGACTTTGCGGTACTTGAGGGCTTTTCTGGCCATCAGCGTGACGTTGCTCTTGGCAGCCAAGACGTCGGATTCGTCCACAGCGGAGGCGAGCAATAGCTGGACGTTATCTTGCGATCGCTGACGGATCGTGTCGTCCTGGAAGTAGATCTTGAAGCGGCAAGGCGAATTCTGCGTTCTGGAGTTCTGCAGCATCGTGGCTTGGAGACTTGGATTGTGGGCGGCTGGAGGCTTTGTGGAGTGAACCTTGCTGGCAGAAACCAACGCCAACGAGCAGCTCTTCTCTCGAAGAGCCGTATCCGTTTAAGCAGAGCCGAGCGACCAAACCGCCAACACAGAATCTCCACGGTGGCCCACACAGCTGAGCATTGTGAGCGACCAGGCGAGGGGTTGACTGAACTCGCGTCCATGAAACTGCACGTGCCGAGTCGCGATGAAAAATTTAGAAGTCATGGCTTGATTGCTGTTAGCCTCTTTCTTTTGAGTAACGAGTAATACAAACAGCAAGTTCCACGGCCAACGAAACGCTCTCGACCGACCGGCCTTGAGCATCGGCGGGCAGGCCTCTTGTTGATAGTGACGACGAGAGTCTGTGGAGCCACGACCGACCAAGAGCTGTTGAATGTTCCAACCGACCATGATATATCCGATTCTAGCATACATTACCAACGATATTAGTGGGTATCGAATTCGACCGACCATGCATTGAAGTTCTATGTGGTCATCAATACTGCTGAGCAGACCATCGCTCAGCGTCTGCCAACTCTACCGACCGACCGGCATTGGGCCACGTATGATACTACTCCAAGCCAAGACAATCCAGTGGCACGAAGACGACCACACGGCCAGAGAAACCAAATCTCCGAGCAAGGTGCAGCAGGAGCTGGAGCAGCGAATCTCACCGAGAGACCGTGTCTCCCAGCTGTGGAGGGTGGATCTTAAGCTGCCACTTGCATTAGAACCGACGTGGCAGGTCCGATGACGAGAACTCGTTGAGTTCCGTGGAGATCCCACCAACGGCTCACGCTTGGGGGGCTGCTCGAACTTGGAGCGGCTGCGACTCGCACCTGGACACGGCGGTGGCGGCAGCGCGAGCGCTGCAGTCACTCAGGGTTATCCTAGTTCAGGCATATAGCTAACTAAATACACCTCATCATCATCATCGACTCGCACCTGGATTGCGTCCACGCGATCGAGTCCTCTCGTATCGTGATATCCCGACGATCTTGCTATCAAACTAACACCAAGGGTCTAGAGAGGTCTTCATTCGTGTCTTCTTGGCAAACATGAATCTCACGGCCACACTGACTCAAGCTTGTTGGCGCCGTCTTGTCGCGGCCCCACCTGGTGCCTTGCATCAAGCCCTTGTGCGCAGTGGCAATCTGCTCTTTTCTCACATAATACCACTCACTACAACCTAAAACATCTGTTCAGCTTGTTTACCCACAAATTCATACGAGACCTAAAAACTCTACGCGTCAAACACGTCGGCCGACCACGTGGTCATTGGAGTTGCTCATGAGTTCGACAAAACTCCAACCGCGACGACAGGATTACCTCAACTTGCATTTTTATGATGGCCTCTTCTTTTCAAGTGTATAATACAGCTTGCATCCCTGCAATCCCACGATCAATGAAACTTGCGGCAGTGCGTCTTGAGACAAGGCGTATGGCACCAGCCCACCCCGAGGAACGCGTACACGTCGAACGACGGAGATGTGACGTCCACGTCTGCCACGCGGTCAACGATCTTGCGATAACTCAGTGCTTTCCTCGCGAGAGCCGCCGCGTTGCTATCCCGCACTTGGTCCTGGCGACTGTTCAACGCCGTCGCAAACAGCCTTTTGATCGTCGCCTCGGATCGCCGGTGGACGGCGCCGTCTTCGTAGTAGATCGTGAGTCGTCGAGAGTGATCAGGAGCCAACGCAGCAGCCGTCATGCTCTAAGTGGATGAAGAAGCTCGGATCGAGTTGGTTAGTTGGAGAGTGCGACTGGGAGCGTCTGATGTGGTTGAAGCCACGAAAATCGAATGCATCGTATCGAATGTTACAGGTTCAGATCATTCGAATTTCTGGTATGGGATCGTGCAGGGTATCTTTCTCAAGCGAACGAGTGTGTTGATACCTCAAGTTTTCTCAGCCTCGCTCCACCAGAATAGCAATCGCAAGATGGCCACCATCGTCGAGAATTCAAACTGTCGCCGGTGCAAAAATTAAAATTACAAGGAGTCGACTGTTGCGGAATGAATAGTTAATGCGCCGTATGCACCAGACAATTCGGATTGTACGCTACATTGTGGAGGAGGCTGCGACTCTCGCGATCGCTGACTCTCGACGAGACTCTTACCACGGAAACTCCGTCGTGTGTGCATGCAGCTCACGCCAGCAATCCGCGGAACAAAAGCGCGTGCGAAGAGGCGACACGGCTGGTCGTCGTCTCATCTGTCTCATCTGCTGGCCACGTATAAAAAGTAGCCAATCACCGATACGAGCGAGTGGCGTTGGGTCTCGCCACGCATGACGCATCGACCGATTCCACGAGTCCTCTTGGATCCTGGTGTGCGCAAGCGACTGCGTGACCGGCGGGTTCTTTAATAACAGGACACAGTCTCTCTCCACTTCTCTTCGTATCCCAGTCAGTCCTAGCTGTATAAAACCCAAGAACAAGAGACTGTGTTGGGAAAATATTGGCATTGCATTCGGGCTTCTCGTAGAAGCCCCTTGTACTCATGGGGGATCTATTGCGAGCGAGCGAAGTGGGCTTTGAGACTCGGCGTCTTGCACCAGTCCACGCCGAGGAACTTGGAGGCGTCAAATTCTGGCGACGTCACGTCGACGCCCGTCATGCGGTCGAAGACCTTGCGGTATTTGAGCGCCTTCTTGGCCAATAAAGCGCTGGTGCTCGTGGCGTCCTCGGAGCATGCGCTTGCCAATAGTTGCTGGACGTTGTGCTGCGATCGCTGGCGGACGGCGTCGTCCTGGAAGTAGATCTTCATGCGGCGCGGAGACACTTGCAGCTGAGCTGGTTGTTGGGCCATTGCAGTGGACTTGAGGCTCTTGTGGTGAATTGAGGATTGAGCTGATCGAGTGGGGACTCGCCGAGCCGACGCCAGGCGTGGAGCGAGAGGGGAGTCTGCCAATGTGGGGTGAGACCGTCGCGTGCAGCGCCGTCTTTGCTGCCAAAGTGTTCGCAAAAATCGAAAATTTGTGCACTCGACCTGTGGCGGCCTTCCCGTAAAAGAGAAATATTTGGGTAACTGTATCGTGTGCAGTTGGTGTGGTCTCTTGTTTGAAGGCCAACAAAGACTCGAGAAGATCAAGCGATGCTCTCGTGTAAGAACAGAGAGAACGGCCACGCTGGAGTCGCATCGTTCGCAGAAGCGACGCGGGGAATGCGAAAGTAGTGGGGGGGGACTGTCAGCACCGCTCACATGACCAGAGATGACCCGATGAGGCCAGCTGATCACATTGTCAGTCTAACCGGCGGTGGAAGCTAAAAACCATCAACGGGATCACGCCGTCGGTTTGGTCCGGAAGTAGCGGTGGTTGATTGGGCTTTTGGTGTGTGGCTTGCCAGAGCCGGGGCCACGGGGTGTCTAATAATGTGTTCAGTTCAAGTCGTGGGACCTCGTGCGATAACGCAGAGACTTGGCGTGGCGTCTTTGCAGCCGCGAAGAGTTCCTGTACCAGTAATACCGTCGCCGAACGTCCCTTCTCAGCCGCATTTAATAAATGAAGAAATCGTGGGAGTGGGCGGTGGCCTTGCAGTTGAACTTCGGTCCAGAGTCCAGTGATGAGCGTCTCTGCCTCCGACTCGGAGTCCGACACAGCGATCTCTGGACAAATTGACCTGTGTTTCCGAATCAACTCATGGGCGTGAGTAATAACGAATGGAAGAGTCGGAGGGCGTTCCGAGAATGCTCCGAGCAACCTGGTGCCAAAGTCCCGGCTCATGCGCAGTCGTGGAGTTAACATCATCAGTCGCTGCTGCTGAGTGCGTGGCGGAGCCCACTTCATGTTTCGATACAGACAGTGAGCTCTGAAGTCTATGGGGCAGCCAGGACGCTGCTAATGAGCAAGGCTCCCAACAACAGAAGAATGAAGCGTGGGATCTGGTCGTGAGAAGATCCGTGTGGGCGGCGATTTCCAGGAAACAGGAGCCCACGGAAAAGAGGCTCGTCTGCCTTTGCTCAAGTGGTGTGGGCCAACCCCATCGCCACTCAACGTGATGGACCAGCTCGGCGAACGGTCGCTCAATCATTTGGTCGACAAGATCTTTCGAAAAAACAATCCTTCAGGAATTGATTTTTGCCTCAATTAGAGGTACGTATTCTTTGTTGTCCCATGCTGCTTACCTCCAATAATGCATGCCGTCAAAAGATCTTCGCCCTTATTTTCGCGTCGATTGACAGACCCCATTCTTGCACCACTCGAGCAGATGGCAAGCGTCTCCAACTCCTTCGTGGCAGTGACACGCGTCCGCCCAAGAACTACTTCCAGGACGAGGCCGCGCGCCGGCGATCCGAGGACAACGTCCAGCGCCTGCTCTCGAGCGCGACGTCGCAGGACGCGACCAGCAACAGTGCCCGACTCGCGAGGAAAGCGCTCAAGTACAGAAAGATCTACGACCAAATGACGAGATTCGACTCGGCGACACACGTGAAAGTGGAGATCGCGAGCGAAAAGTGGCGCAGTCCACCGAATCTCAAGCGATCCACGTCGCTGTAGACTGAGCTTCGTGCTCGAAAATGATAAGAGAGAGCAGTGTTTGTTCCGAAAGACTCGGCGATCTCCGTGTCTAAGATGATTATTTTTATGGATTGAAAGTCTCGCGGAACCGACGTGGTACTCGCATTGAAGTCGTGGGTCTAGCGATGAGATTCTAGATATCTCATGAGCCCATACCTCAGTTGGGGTGGGGTCAGCTGATTTCCATTGTGGATGGACTTCTCCTATGCTACCCTACCGACATGTCGTAGTTTTACGTGGGGTTCTATACTGGTTCCCGTGCCATTGATGATGTGTCTCGCACTCTGAACTCTATTGATCATATAGACTACCCGTCAATGCACACCACAGGACCCGTCGATGCGAAGGATGTGAAGTGCTGTTGTACACTTTGAATCTCTATTGCGAGTCCCTCGTAGGGACCCATTGCCATCAATATGCAATTCCTATCGTATCGTATCGTATCGTATCCTATTCTATTCTATTCTATTCTATGCGCGTGCGAATCGCATTCGCCTTAGCGAGCGCCTGCGCAATGCGCCTTCAGACTCGCAGTCTTGCACCAGTCCACACCAAGGAACTTGGACGCGTCGAACTC